>SJYC01087486.1:0-26960 GCA_006408675.1 Madoqua kirkii
TTTTTCCACATCTCTGAATTTTTAATATTTTTTAGTTCATTTCTTGGCAACTTGTACAGTGGAATGCTAATAAAGAGGAAAACACAAAGTGTAAAAACAATCATTCCAGAAAATACAGTAGTTCATCTACCGTGGGATATTGCACCATATTTTCCCAAAGTCATGAGAAATACTAAAAATGCAAACAATTTCAGGAATAAAAGTAGCTAAAAAAATTATATTTCCCATATGACATTCACTGAGGTAAAAGTCTACACGTGAGTAGACTAATCCTTTCAACAAACTCATGGGGCATTTAAAATTAATGTCCTCATTTTTCAGAAAAAGTAAAGAAACTGAAACTCAGGAAATTTAACTTACCCAAGGTCATACTGATAGAAAGGATGGAACCAGTGTTTGAACCCAAGTGTTTTGAGTATAATGTGCTCTATAGAGCCCTATAGCTGAAGTGATTCAGTCAAAGTAAGTTTTTTCCACTTCACGACCTGTCAGAATTTTCAATATAGTGAACTGAACTCAGAAACTACAAGAGGATAAATAGTTTCTCAAGTTTATTTGACCGTGCACCTTTTGGTGTAGCACATCCTGCTGCTGCTGCTGCTGCTGCTAAGTCACTTCAGTAGTGACCCGGTAGACAGCAGCCCACCAGGCTCCCTCATCCCTGGGATTCTCCAGGCAAGAACACTGGAGTGGGTTGCCATTTCCTTGGATCCTGAGAGAACAATATTTAATATTCAGAAGAACATACTTTAGGAAATCCCTAAAGGAGCAAAACTGAGTAACTATTTTTAAAATTTACTATAAAAATTATTTTGGCAACAAAAAACAGGTTACTAGAAAGAATAAGAAGAAAATATATAAAACACATATTTCTTTCTCAAATTTGATTAGTTGTAATTTACACAGTTCTTATAGTCAAAATTAATTTTATGTAAGCTAATAAAATCTCTTGATATGCTATTGAAGATATATATATTAACTTTTATTTTTATTTAATCTTTTGGCTGCATGGCACGTAGGATCATAGTTCTCTGACCAGGGAACAAACTCATGATTCTTGCATTGGAAGTGTGGAGTCTTAACCACTGGACCACCAAGGAAGTCCAATATAATTATTTTAAATGATGATATGTTGACAGAAGTTTACTTGAAAATATATTGATCAATAAAAGAAAATAAGTTACTAGAAGCAAATTAAAGAATAATGAATTTAATTTTCATTTTAATTTCAATTCTTTCTCAGATAAATTCATAACACAAAAATGTATAATATAATGCTTATTTTTATTATTGTATTTTTATACAAGAACCTTAAAATGCCTAAAGAAAGCTCCTAAACATATGACAGCAATTAGTCCTATGTTTTCTGATTTCCAGCTAAATTTTATTTTGACCGCTCTGAGTGACTGAGTTCTAGTCTGTGATGAAATAGATAAATGACTTTGAACAAGTCATTTAATCTCTGAATTTAATTCCCTCAGCAATACAATGAAAAGACTTGACTTAAACATTTGTTTTCAACTTTACAATAATATGATGCTAGTAAGAAAATCTAGTCATACCACCATAAAATTTTCTTCTCTTTAAGCCATATCATGGAAATAAACCTATAAGATATTTTACTAGGTAGAACTCTAATAAAAGTAGTTGACACGTGTATTCTCTTTTTTTTCTTTGTCACTTTACTTTTTTTAACTGAAGGATAATTGCTTTACAGAATTTTGTGGTTTTCTGTCATACATCAACAAGAATCAGCGGTAGGTACATCTATGTCCTCTCCCTCCCAAACCTGCCTCCCAGCTCCCTCCCCACTCCATCCTTCTAGATTGTCACAGAGCTATTTGAGCTTCTGAGTCATATAGCAAATTCCCACTGGCTATCTATTTTATATATGTTGTTGTAAATTTCCATGTTACTGTTTCCATCTGATTGAAATATACATAAGTAAAACAGGTTTAAAGTGTACAGTTTCATGAGTTTTGACAACCCCACCTTAATCAAAGGCAGAATATTTTCATTATCCCTTTATTTTAGGTAGGTACATCTATGTCCTCTCCCTCCCAAACCTGCCTCCCAGCTCCCTCCCCACTCCATCCTTCTAGATTGTCACAGAGCTATTTGAGCTTCTGAGTCATATAGCAAATTCCCACTGGCTATCTATTTTATATATGTTGTTGTAAATTTCCATGTTACTGTTTCCATCTGATTGAAATATACATAAGTAAAACAGGTTTAAAGTGTACAGTTTCATGAGTTTTGACAACCCCACCTTAATCAAAGGCAGAATATTTTCATTATCCCTTTATTTTCAGCAGTTTTACTGTGATGTCCATAGATACAATTTTATTTGTATTTATTCTTATTGGGACTTTCTGAGTCTTCTGGATTAACTGGTACCAGAAATCTTTTTTTTTTTTTTAACAGTAGGTCCTTGTTGGTTATCTATTTTAAACATAGCAGTGTATACATGTCAATCCTAAACTCCTAGTCTACCCATCTGCTCAACCTGGTAACCATAAATTCATTCTCTATGTCTGTAAGTCTGTTTCTGTTTTCTAACTAGGTTCATTTGCATCATTTTTCTTAGATTCTGCATATAACTGATATCATATGATGTTTGTCTTCTCTGCCTGACATATGATAATCTTCAGGTCCTTTCACATTGCTGCAAATGGCATTATTTCTTTTTTTTAATATCTGAGTAATATTCCATTCCATAGATACTACATTTTCCTTATCGATTCTTCTGTCAATGGACAATTAGGTAGCTTCCATGTCGTGGCTATTGTAAACAGTCCTGCTGTGAACACTGCATTAATTCTTTCAAAACATGTTTCTCTCCAGATGTATGTCTGGGAATGGAATTGTGAAAATGGATCCACAGTAGCTCTATTTTTACTTTTGTAAGGAAACTCCATGCTGTTCTTCATAGTGGCTATATCAAGTTATTCCTCCACAACAGTGTAGGAGGGTTCCCTTTCCTCCACATGCTCTCCACATTTATGTTTGTGGATTTTCTGATGACAGCCATTCTGACTGGTGTGAGATGATATCTCATTGTGGCTTTGATTTGCATTTCTCTAATAATTAGCGATGTTGAGCATCTTTTTATGTGCTTCTTGGCCATCTGTGTCTCTTCTTTGGAAAGATGTCTATTTAGGTTTTGCCCATTTTGGGATTGTGTTGTATGTTGATATGGAGACACATAAGCTGTTTGTAAATTTTGGATGCCTTGTTGGTCGCATCGTTTGCAAATATTTTCTCCTACTCTGTGGGCTGTTCTTTCATTTTGTTTGTAGTTTCCTTTCCAAGCAAAATCTTTTGAATTTAATTAGATCCTACTTTTGATTTCCATACAATCATCAAAACAGTATGGTACTGGCACAGAAACATAAATGTAGATCAATGAATAAGATAGAAAGCCCTGACATAAACCTATGCACCTGTGGTCAATTAATCTATGACAAAGAAGGCAAGACTATACAATGGAGATAAGACAGTCTCTTCAATAAGAAGTGTTGGGAAAACTGGACAACTACAAGAAAAAATGAAACTAGAACATTCTTTAACACCATACACAAAAATAGACTCAAAAGGATTAAAGAGCTAAATGTAAGACTGGATACTATAAAACTTATAGAGGAAAACTTAGAACACTCTGATATAAGTTGCAGCAATATCGATCCATCTCCCAGAATAATTTAAGTCAGATTGATAAAAATAGAAAAATAAACATTTCTCTGCCTCATTCTCATTCGACTCTCTTTCTGGGGCTCTGATTACATGTATTAAAAGTTATTGACATTATCCCATAAGTCACTGAGGCTCAGTTCTTTCTCTCTCTCTATGCTTCAGATAATTTCTATTGCTTCCAATCTGCTATTAATGTCATCTGAAGGATCTCTTAAGTTTGAAACTATACTTCTTTTTCTAGGATTTCCATTTGATTATTTTTTATAGTTTCCAAATTTTTCTAAAATTCCCAATCTCAACATCTATTATACCCATCTTTTAAAATGATTTCTTTACATAATTATCCTGCTGATCATTTTAAAGTCCTTTCGCAAGTTCCAACATCTGTACTCTGTTGATATGCGGATTCCAGTGACTTATTTTTCTTTTAATCATAGGTTACTTTTGCTACTTCTTCATTTGTCTAGTTATAATAAATTGTAGAATGATTTTATTCTATTATGTTCCTGTGAAGGATAGTGAACTTTGTTCTAAGCAAGTAGCTCAATGACTGGTAGAATAGTTTTGCCCTTAGTTCAAAGGAGAATCTCTTAGTCTTAGAATGTAGTCTTTATTCATAAAGCATAATCCTTCTTGGGTTTCAGTAAAAATCCTGAAATATTTACCAAGACTCTGTAATTAATAGGATTGAAAATCAAAACTTTGTCTTCCTCTGGGAGGCAGCTGTTGATCTATTCATCCTTTTCAGTTCTCAAGCTATTGTTTTCTCTTTGAGCTACTTGATAAGATCCTAATATATGCACAGTTTAAGGACAGCCAAAGATTTGAGAAGAGTTATTTACAAGAAAGATATACACCAGTTATAAGGATTTTCCTCTGAGGTCTTCTCAATTCTTATATTTGCTATTCATTTTCCAGCAACTCTGGCAGCCCCTATCCTCTGCCTCCTCAGACTAATAAGATTGACTTTCCAATCAAATGCTATACACTGTACGCACAAGTCTTGAGAATGCACTCAATGGAAAAGCCATATACACATACATCTAAATTGTAATCATTTCTGTCTTTCAAGAAAAGATTTCCTTCCAGTTTTGCCTGCTTTTGATTGACTTCCAGTACTTCAGAGATTTGTAAAATATTTTTGTTCAAAGTTTGTAATTATTATTGGTAAGAAATTCAGCGCAATACAAGCTCCTCTAGTTACCAGAAACCAGGCTTCACATCTGCAATAGCTTTCTGCTACTGAGTCCTAATTTTACTACACTACGTTCAAAGAATATTATGTTGATTAGTGGGAACTTTCTTTGTAGTTTACAGTGAAGACAATTTTGTATGCTCTGACTCCGGTGTGAGGTACTCAATACATTAATGGAGAGTTTTTCTTCAATTGGATCACTTTTCCCCTCTAAAATTTTTGACTTTTTATAAACTATTTTAACTTCTACTATATTTTGTATTTTTAAGTTTCTCTGATTTTTTTCTTTGTTTTCATCCTTTCTGTCTTATATTGATCCTTGGCTTATTCAGATTAATCAGGTAATTTTTTTTCACCTACTTTTTGTTACACATCTATTTCTATTCTTTTAGTAGTTGCACTGAAAAACCTTAGCATATAAATTTAACATAAGAAAAAATATATGTATCTTGAAGAGCTCCCTGGCAATCCAGTGGTTAGGAGTCAGCACTTTCACTGCCATGGGCCCTTTATAAACCCTGGTCAAGGAACTAAAACCTCATAAGCTGTGTGGTGTGGCCAAAATAAAATAGCTAGTCATAAATGACTATAAAATCAAATATCTTTATCCACCACCATTATATACAAGAACCATAAAAGCACTTAACTCAGAACTCTTCTTATACACGTTCTATGTTATTTCATATGGTATTTTAATTCTACCTTATTTTCAAACGCTTCAAAATCTAGCACTTTTCCATATGTGTGCTTAGTCACTCAGTCATGTCCGACTCTTTACAACCCCATGCACGGTAGCCCACAAGGCCCCTCTGTCCATGGGGATTCTCCAGACAAGAATACTGCAGTGGGTTGCCATGCTCTCCTCCAGGGAATCTTCCCAACCCAGGGATCGAACCCAGGTCTCCAGCATTCCAGGCGAATTCTTTACCAGCTGAGCTACCAAGGACTACTAGGCAATTCATTTTTTTTTTAAATACTTTATTCTATGTTACAATACTGTATTGGTTTTGGCATACATTGAGATGAATCAGCCACAGGTGTACACGATCTCCCAGTGCCAAAGCCTTCTCCCACCTCCCACCCCATATCATCTCTCTGGATCATCCCATGCACTAGCCCCAAGCATCCTGTATCCTGTATTGAACATAGACTGGCACTTCGTTTCCTATATGATAGTATACATGTTTCAATGCCATTATCCCAAATCATCCCACCCTCTCTCTCTCCCTCGGAGGCCAAAAGTCCGTTCTATACCTCTGTGTCTCTTCTGTTGTCTCACATACAGGGTCATCATTACCATCTTTCTAAATTCCATATATATGTGTCAGTATACTGTATTGGTGTTTTTCTTTCTGGCTTACTTCACTCTGTATAATCGGCTCCAGTTTCATCCATCTCATTAGAACTGACTCAAATTTATTTTTTTAAGGGCTGAGTAATATTCCATTGTGTATATGTACCACTGCTTTCTTATCCATTCATCTGCTGATGGACATCTAGGTTGTTTCCATGTCCTGGCGATTATAAACAATGCTGCAATGAACATTGGGGTACATGTGTCTCTTTCAATTCTGGTTTCCTCGGTGTGTATGCCCAGCAGTGGGATTGCTGGGTCATAAGGCAGAAATTTAACATAAGAAAAAATATATGTATCTTGAAGAGCTCCCTGGCAATCCAGTGGTTAGGAGTCAGCACTTTCACTGCCATGGGCCCTTTATAAACCCTGGTCAAGGAACTAAAACCTCATAAGCTGTGTGGTGTGGCCAAAATAAAATAGCTAGTCATAAATGACTATAAAATCAAATATCTTTATCCACCACCATTATATACAAGAACCATAAAAGCACTTAACTCAGAACTCTTCTTATACACGTTCTATGTTATTTCATATGGTATTTTAATTCTACCTTATTTTCAAACGCTTCAAAATCTAGCACTTTTCCATATGTGTGCTTAGTCACTCAGTCATGTCCGACTCTTTACAACCCCATGCACGGTAGCCCATGAGGCCCCTCTGTCCATGGGGATTCTCCAGACAAGAATACTGCAGTGGGTTGCCATGCTCTCCTCCAGGGAATCTTCCCAACCCAGGGATCGAACCCAGGTCTCCAGCATTCCAGGCGAATTCTTTACCAGCTGAGCTACCAAGGACTACTAGGCAATTCATTTTTTTTTTAAATACTTTATTCTATGTTACAATACTGTATTGGTTTTGGCATACATTGAGATGAATCAGCCACAGGTGTACACGATCTCCCAGTGCCAAAGCCTTCTCCCACCTCCCACCCCATATCATCTCTCTGGATCATCCCATGCACTAGCCCCAAGCATCCTGTATCCTGTATTGAACATAGACTGGCACTTCGTTTCCTATATGATAGTATACATGTTTCAATGCCATTATCCCAAATCATCCCACCCTCTCTCTCTCCCTCGGAGGCCAAAAGTCCGTTCTATACCTCTGTGTCTCTTCTGTTGTCTCACATACAGGGTCATCATTACCATCTTTCTAAATTCCATATATATGTGTCAGTATACTGTATTGGTGTTTTTCTTTCTGGCTTACTTCACTCTGTATAATCGGCTCCAGTTTCATCCATCTCATTAGAACTGACTCAAATTTATTTTTTTAAGGGCTGAGTAATATTCCATTGTGTATATGTACCACTGCTTTCTTATCCATTCATCTGCTGATGGACATCTAGGTTGTTTCCATGTCCTGGCGATTATAAACAATGCTGCAATGAACATTGGGGTACATGTGTCTCTTTCAATTCTGGTTTCCTCGGTGTGTATGCCCAGCAGTGGGATTGCTGGGTCATAAGGCAGGCAATTCATTCTTTAGCTTAAGCCACATCTTCACCACCTTGTTTCCATTGCTTCTCACATTCCCTTTGTCTTTCTAAGTTTCCTTGTCTTCCAATAATTCTTTTCTCAGGGAACGGTGAGCAGTCTGCTCTCAGTCCTCACTTATCTCAAAATGTCTTTGAGGTTTTTTCCTCAGACTAGAAAGATAGTTTTCCCTCTCACACCTTACATATAGCCCTTCTCTCTGGTTGCTTTTAAAATTTCTTTGCCTTTTGTATTCTGTAATTTCACTCTGATATTTCTAGATGAGAATTTTATTCTATGCTATTTTGATTTGGTAACTTGCCTTCTTTATATCTGGTAAATCCTCAACTAATAAATTATTGCTCTATTGCTATTTTTCCATTTTCTCTATTTTTAGTACTGCAATTTCCATTACATATACATTTAACCTCCATGTTCTAACCTTTGTATCTGTCAGCTACTTTTTATTCTTCTTCATATCTTTATCTCTCTGAGATAATTTCATGGAGATGATTTCCCCAAGTTAACCACAATTTCTCTCTTGAACTATGTCTCCTTATGATTATACTTATCTTCTTATACTTTATTTCATATTTTCTTTCTTCATTGTGGTTTCTGTTTCATCTTTATCTTTTTTAAAACAGTTTAAACTTATTTTATAGTCTCTTTCAGATTGTTTATTATTCTTTATCCTTGGGAGTGTTACCCTTCCTGATTGCTATTCCTTCTTCAGTTCAGTTCAGTCACTCAGTCATGTCCGACAGCATGCCAGGCCTCCCTGTCCACCACCATCTCCCGGAGTTCACTCAAACTCACATCCATGGAGTCAGTGATACCATCCAGCCATCTCACTCTCTGTCATCTCCTTCTCCTCCTGCCCCCAATCCCTCCCAGTATCAGAGTCTTCCATTGAGTCAACTCTTCTCATCAGGTGACCAAAGTATTGGAGTTTCAGCTTTAGCTTATTCCTTCCAAAGAACACCCAGGGCTCATCTCCTTTAGAATGGACTGGTTGGCTCTCCTTGCAGTCCAAGAGACTCTCAAGAGTCTTCTCCAACACCACAGTTCAAAAGCATCAATTCTTCAGCACTCAGCTTTCTTCACAGTCCAATTCTCACATCCATACATGACCACTGGAAAAACTATAGCCTTGACTAGATGGACCTTTGTACCTTCTCCTCCTGCCCCCAATCCCTCCCAGTATCAGAGTCTTCCATTGAGTCAACTCTTCTCAGCAGGTGACCAAAGTATTGGAGTTTCAGCTTTAGCATTCTTCCTTCCAAAGAACACCCAGGGCTCATCTCCTTTAGAATGGACTGGTTGGCTCTCCTTGCAGTCCAAGAGACTCTCAAGAGTCTTCTCCAACACCACAGTTCAAAAGCATCAATTCTTCAGCACTCAGCTTTCTTCACAGTCCAATTCTCACATCCATACATGACCACTGGAAAAACTATAGCCTTGACTAGATGGACCTTTGTTGGCAAAGTAATGTCTCTGCTTTTCAATATGCTACCTAGGTTGGTCATAACTTTCCTTCCAAGGAGTAAGCATCTTTTAATTTCATGGCTGCAATCACCATCTGCAATGATTTTGGAGCCCCCCAAAATAAAGTCTGACACTGTTTCCCCATCTATTTCCCATGAAGTGATGGGACCAGATGCCATGATCTTTGTTTTCTGAATGTTGAGCTTTAAGCCAACTTTTTCACTCTCCTCTTTCAGTTTCATCAAGAGGCTTTTTATTCCTCTTCACTTTGTGCCATAAGGGTGGTGTCATCTGCATATCTGAGGTTATTGATATTTCTCCCACCAATCTTGATTCCAGCTTGTGCTTCTTCCAGCCCAGTGTTTCTCATGATGTACTCTGCATATAAGTTAAATAAGCAGGGTGACAATATATTCCTTCTTACTCTCCCTCATAATGGCTTATTTGCTAATGAGATTGAAATTTTGATTACAAAGCAAATTCATCTTCAATGGGTCTGTGTTTTCCATAAGAATTCTATGTTCCCTGAGTTGTTAAATTAACCTGACAGATCAATTTTGCACTCTTTTTTTCTGACAGAATACAGTAGATTTGAATGGCCTTTGACCAAAT
The DNA here is from genome assembly GCA_006408675.1 of Madoqua kirkii. Taxonomy (NCBI): domain Eukaryota; kingdom Metazoa; phylum Chordata; class Mammalia; order Artiodactyla; family Bovidae; genus Madoqua; species Madoqua kirkii. The sequence continues at coordinate 9,818 of SJYC01087486.1, forward strand.
TTCATTCTGATTTCTTAGCTTATATTTCCCATACCATTCAGGAAATATCAATTGTGACCACATTTGGCACAAACCTGGGCTTTCAGTTCTCACTAGTATTTTTTCCACTTAGAGCTCCAAAGAAAGAGTAGACTTCCAGCCTGCTTCCCAATACTTGTGTGCAGGATGTTTCTAGTTCCATTTTTGCCAGGAGAGCACTACTTTGGAGTACTGTCTTTTTAAGATAAGTTCTCAGTACAAGCTCCTTACGTCTTGTGGATCAAATCTTTTTGTGTCATCCTTTTGTGTCTATAGAATTACATCCATAGAGCCTGTGTAAAAACTAAAATCTATGTGATTGACTTAGTTTCCATTTAAAATGCTGCCTTTTATTTTTCCCAGTTCCTGGCACTTATAGATTATCTTTTCTTTCATTGAAAATATTATTGTGTTTTAAATTATTTAAAATATTTTATCTAGCTTCTTTTTTAAAATGATCTGCATTAGTTTAATCCTTCATATTCTGCAAGTCTCAAAATACAAACATAAGGATACAGATATAATTTCAAGCAAATATCTAAAGCTTAAGTGATTTTGACTTAAACACTTATGTCAAATAGCACTTTCAAAAGAAATAATTGATTCAGTGATCAGAAGAATGGAAGTTAATCATAAATAAATTATACTAGGGTATAATATACTCTTGGTCTTTAAATCACACTAAATAGGTTTGTATGACATGGAAAATTAGAAAGGTCTAATCAAAGAAAATGAATTACGACAGTACATAGTACCATAAGGAAAAAGAAAGAGTCATAAGGTCATAAACTTACTGAAATAAGAACAAAACAAGGCAGGAACACTAGGAAAGATGTTATGAGAACACAAGTGAGAGATAAATGGCATTTGAATAATTAACTTCACAGCAAAGATAACAACATCACAGACAAGAGATGTTGTGTAGGAGTAATATTTGTGGGGAAAATATAGTGAAGAAATGTCTCCAGGACACTGAATTTGTAAAAGAGGTGTGCAGCAGGTATATATTTCAGATTCTACAAAAAGTTATGATATCCGCCAAAATGCATTTGTGCAAAAATATAGCTTATTTTAGTTTCCTTTTTTTTTTGGACTCTCAGGCCCCACAGTGCCAAACGTAGTAAACTCGGTCTGACTGAGTGATTTTCAGACTTCAGTTTAAAACGCAACCGTGGTTTCTTTGTCCCCATTCCTCTTCTCCTGGGGCTGATGATAATCTCTAGGAGTGCATATAAAATTCCTCCCATAACCGATTCTAAGTGTCTTTGCCCTCCATCACCACATTCTAAGGGTCTGGCATGGCCTTAGGCAGCAGCTCCTCACAGGCCCCTCTGCTTCCTCCCATTACTTGAATTTTCTGAGTTGCTCTACCCATCCCACCCTTCTCACGAGCACTGTAGAGATCTGACTATTCTCTGGTACCCTGCTGAGGACTGTGGGAAATTTAGGGATGAGTGCAGTGTCTGCTCTTCCCCTGGTGCCTCCCTTCCATTCCTGTAAGGCTGCAACCATTACTGACCAGATGGACGCGAGTGGAACAGGGCCGTTCGGTTCTCATACCTCTGACACCTGGTGGGGAGTGTAGGCCAGGCTCAATGCCTCTCCTGTTTGCACTTCCTTACCTCTACAATCTTCTTTGTCCCCATTCTAGAGGTTTCTCTGACCACAGGACTGTGCTACAATGGCAGGCAGTGAGGAGTCCACCTGTAGATTCTGCTCCTGATCTATATTTGAGGGTGTATTTGGGGAATAGGGGGATTTCCCTTGTGGCTCAGAGGATAAAGCATCTGCCTACAATATGGGAGACTGGGGTTCAATACCTGGGTAGGGAAGATCCCCTGGAGAAGGAAATGGCAACCTACACCAGTACTGTTGCCTGGAAACCCCCATGGCCGGAGGAGCCTGGTAGGCTACAGTCCATGGGGTCACAAAGAGTCGGACACAACTGAGCAACTTCACTTCACTTGGGGAGTAGAGAAGGGAAGAGATTTCTTTCACCTGAAAAGTTTTTCAAGCTTCATTTTTTGCATTCATAGGTGTGAATAAGATTTGTATTCCCTTTTATTTCTTTTAAGATGATAGTAATACCAAAAGGGGCAGAATTCAATATGTTTTAATAGTGTAAGTTGACCCTATGGGATCAAAAGTATCTTAAAAGCACAAGAGAAACATCTAAATTTTAGCATAAAATGGAGATACCTTAAATGATAATGTAAAATCTCAGTGCTTAAAATACAAGTCTGCCGGGGCCTTTCTGGGCAGCTCCAGTTTCTTGCGGAGGCTGCATGCTTTACCATCTGTGTGTACTCCTTTAGCATCATTAATGCAAACTGGCATCTCCCAGATGTGTCCATTTCAAAAACTGATTCACAGTGATTCGTCTTAGTGCTCACATAACTGACAACTTATTTGTTATTTGGTGAGGAAAAATCAAGATGCTTTTTATATTATGTGAGTTTTTTTTTTTAATGTTCTTACTCAGAAGCCTAATCCCATATAAAACCATAAGCACAAGAATGCCATTCATGTTGCTGATTGTATCTTAATACCCAAAGTCTCAAAAGTCTTATATTTTCCAGAAGCTGAAGTAAAAAAGAGGTGGCTCCTCATTGCACATTTCTCCCATTATTTCTCCACTCTCTTTGCCAAACCAGTGAAAGACATTTTATCAAAAGGAATACCAGTGCAATCTCAAACAGCTGAAACAGAAATGTGAAATCACTTATTCTTTCAATCACTGCTTTTGACTGTGCTTTGTCCAATCTTTTCTCATCCCTCAGCATCATATTTGGTAGATTTCATAAACTTCCAGTCATTTTTTATTATTAAAACTCAGTCTAATATAAAACTTCAAACTCAGTCTAAATGTCATCAGCTCCAAGCATGAAGGCAGACACAGACTGCCAGGGGTAGGGATAAGGGAGGGGCAGAAGGGAAGTTTGTATAACTATATTCTTGTCCCTGGGCCACCCTTTTTCTTCAAGACCTACCTCCTTCGGCTGTTGGGGGCAGGGAGCACAGAAACAGAGGAACAAGTGCCTCTTTGTATAACTATGGCTGTTAAAAGCTGCTTTCTATTGGTTTTCTCTGCTTCTCTGGTCGGATATTGACACCCTACATCAGGCAGCCATCCAAATGGATGGCAGTCCATCCAAACGGACTGTCTTGAGAGGGCTGTGAAAGTTTTTGAGAAGGCCTTCAAGGGTCCCCTCATAACACGGTTCTGTATTAAGGGAGATTAAGCTCCAGGTCAACCTCATTCTCCACTCCCAACTCCCTCCCATGGTAATATGTTAACTGCCTCTTCCTGTTGGGGCCTCCCTGTCCAGCAAAAAGCCTTTTAATCAGCTCAGACCACTGTAACCAATATTACAGGCCATGTGGCTTAACAAACATTACTTCTCACAGTACTGGAGGCTGGAAGTATGAGATCAGGGTAGAGGCATTCTTGGGTTCTAGGTGAGGTCCTTTTTTCTCTTTATGTTCTCTTGTGACCTTTTTTTAAATGCATGTACACAGAGAGAGAGAGAAAGAAGAGAGAAAGAGAGACTTTGTGTCTCTTCCTCTTTTTACAAAAGGACATGAATCCCATTATGGGACTGACAGAGGATGAGATGGCTGGATGGTATCACCAACTCGATGGACATGAATTTGAGTAAACTCTGGGAGTTGGTGATGGACAGGGGAGGCTTGGTGTGCTGTGGTTCATGGGGTCGCAAAGAGTTGGACAAGACTGAGAAACTCGACTGAACTGAACTGAACCCTCATGACTTTGTCTAAACCTAATTTCATCCCAAAACTCAAATACCGTCACCAACATATGAATCTTGGAGGGGCACAAATATTTAGCCCACATCAGTAGGCAGGCAGGCCTAAGCCAGCTTACATTCCTTGATATATGCCTGAGCTCATCTTTACCACTCCAGATGGTGAAAATACAGGCTCTCTCCACTCTGCCAACAATCTCTCATTGTGTTCTCTTCTGCTGAAATAGGCCAAGAGGTAGACCAGCAAGTTTGCTGGCTAAGCAAACGTTTCATCAAGAAACACAGTGCCAATCAGTCTCTCCTGGTAAGAGCGCCCATTCTTTATGAGAAATTCTCATGGAGCCCCTCCTATTCCCAATTTGGCTTTAAAAAGGAAAGCATCTCTCTTCCTCCCCAAGGGAAGGGAGAGTGAAGCTTCTAGAACAATAGCTCCATTCACGGTGATTCCTGTCTCCCCAGTCTAGTCATTTTCTATAAAAAGGAGGGTGGATGGGGGGTGGCTAATGCAGAAGGATTGGTTCTGTCACTTATTATTAACTCTGAGAGAAGTGTTAATAATTCCATCTTCAGGGCAGTTCTATTTAAATTGAGATACTTAACACCTCAGAGTTTTTAAGCTCTGACCCTAAACAATAAACTAAATCATACTAATATCCTGGGCAGAAACAAATTTTCATGTTTTTAATCCTACTCCAGAGCTTTCAGCCACTATTTTCTTACATTTTTTCCAAAAGTAGTCAGAGTATTGAGCCCATGGTTATAACACACAATTAATATTAGGATTTTGCAGCTTACTATCCAGGAAGATATATCTTTAAACTAAGGTAAGGTTTAAACTAAAGCTTTAAGCTAAAATCCCTAAATAATTATGTTTTAATATTCACTTTCAGACTGTAATTCTATTGGCTTCCAAAGAGAATAATTCAGAAACCGCATTAATTCACTGAGGTCTAGGGTACTTGGAGGTAATCACTTAAAATCATTCTGCATTTTTGTCCACTGGAGACATCATCCAGTTTAGGAAATCTCTACACTCTAAACCCATCAATCCATGTTGCTACATGGCTCAGTTCTATGTAACTTCCATGGAAGACCTACCAAAACTTGATATCAACATCCTGCCGATAACTTGGGGAACACACATATCTCAATATTTTAAGAGTATATTCCACAAACTTCACAATATAGTCTTTTAAGCCATTAAATATGATGCGTCTTTTATAAATGTTGTTTGACAATACCTACATGTTACAGGGAAGGCATCATTGCCACTGACAAATAACTTGTGTTTTGAAACACAGCAAATGCCTTCTGGTATAATCAGTTTGTTTCAATTCCAAAGTAAGTCATGATGTTTCCATATTATGTTGAAATGCCTGCTGAAGCACAAACTTAATAAACAGTGGCCCTAAATAAAGGTCTTTCTTAATGTAGATGAGACCACATGAAACCTGGGAAAAAGAGAAAAAGCAACATCCATAATTTTTAAGGACTAATTTCAGAAGCAAGATGGAACCAGAGACTCAGACAAAGAGGTGCCCTATGGCCTTTATAGTTCACTGTAAATAAGGATATTTTAAGTTCTCATGGTAAACTATAGTATCAACCTTGCTCATCAAATCTTCCCATTGTGTGCATAAATCTCCGAGTGCTGCAACCCCTTTCAGTATATAAGATACTACAGCCAAGGAAGGTCAAGATTCCAATGCTTTAATAATAACACTGTCTTCTGACTTAAAATACATATCCCTTGGTATGTTATATGTTATACTTCTTTACATTGTATCTTTTATCCCTCATGCAGAGTTGTGTGGAAATATCTTCTGCATGTTTCTGTCTTTCCTTTTGTGGCTGAATTTTTAAAAATCTACTATCTACATTCTCAGAAGAAAGTCAGAACTACACAAACCTGAGACTACACAGAGACTTCTTGAAATTAGGAAACCTTGAATGTTCCCAGATTTTCTATATTTTCTCTACATATTTAGAGGCAAAAATAAATAAATAAAAAGATTTCACATTTGTCAGCTAACTTGGAAAATAAAAATAACTCCATGCTTGAGGCAGTACATCCCACTCTTCAGATAGTCTTGGAGGAGAAGATTCCCAAAGAATAAAGTGATAATGCTCCTCAGGAAAGAAATGTAGACATGTCCTCAAGAGCCATAGGGTACAGCCTGCAGACCAGGTCCATTTGAGAACTAAGTGCTAACAGGGTTAGTGATAGAAGGCCTAGATGGTTCCAGAACATGCAAAGCGGTATTCATTATTGAAATAGGCATGCATTATGGTCTCAGACCTGGGGTTTTCAGTCTAATGCTGATCCAAGACTAGAAATATGACTTTGAAGAAGTGATAGATCCTGACTCATCTCCAGCAAAACAGGCATGTGTATACCACCTCGAAGACCTTTTTGTAAGGATTTAAAAAGATGATCTGTGAGCACATCTATCTCAATGTCTGGAACATAAAATGCTTATGGAATAAAGGAAAATATAAATGCAATACTGCAAATTACATAGAAAAATAATGTGTTCAAAATGTAACTTTCTGATGCCCTACCAAGTTCACTGAACCAGTTTAACCCCAGTAAAATAAGTATTATCTCCTAGAATCAAAATCATTAAATATTTAAGAACTAAGGTCCATCTATTCAAGGCTATGGTTTTTCCAGTAGTCATGTATGGATGTGAGAGTTGGACTATGAAGAAGACTGAGTGCCAAAGAATTGATGGTTTGAACTGTGGTGTTGGAGAAGACTCTTGAGAGTCCCTTGGACTGCAAGGAGATCCAACCAACCCATTCTGAAGATCAGCCCTGGGATTTCTTTGGAAGGAATGACACTGAAGCTGAAACTCCAGTGCTTGGCCACTTCATACAGAGTTGACTCACTGGAAAAGACTCTGATGCTGGGAGGGATTGGGGGCAGGAGGAGAAGGGGACGACAGAGGATGAGATGGCTGGATGGGTTCACAGACTCGACGGACGTGAGTCTGAGTGAACTCAGGAAGATGGTGATGGACAAGGAGGCATGGCGTGCTGCGTTTCATGGTGTCGCAAAGAGTTGGACACGACTGAGCAACTGAACTGAACTGAACTGAAGCTTCTATAGATTTGTTTACATTTTCAAGGAAAAAATTGTTCATCATCTTCACTATTTCTTCAGTTCAGTTCAGTTAGTTCGTCCCCTTCTCCTCCTGCCCCCAGTCCCTCCAGCATCATGCCATCATCTTCGTTTTCTAAATGTTGAGCTTTAAGCCAACTTTTTCACTCTCCTCTTTCACTTTCATCAAGAGGCTTTTTAGTTCCTCTTCACTTTTTGCCATAAGGGTGGTTTCATCTGCATATCTGAGGTTATTGATATTTCTCCCGGCAATCTTGATTCCAATTTGTGTTGCTTTCAGCCCAGCATTTCTCATGATGTACTCTGCATATAAGTTAAATAAGCAGGGTGACAACATACAGCCTCGACTTACTCCTTTTCCTATTTGGAACCAGTCTGTTGTTCTACGTCCTGTTCTAACTGTTGCTTCCTGACTTGCATACAGATTTCTCAAGAGTCAGGTTAGGTGGTCTGGTATTCCCATCACTATTTCTTAAAGTGAAGTGAATTATATTTGATATATATATCTATACAAAATCATTGCCAAAATTTTACGCACTATCACCTTATTAAAGTAGATGACGAAAGAAATAGCTAATACCATAGTAAACACCTCCTAAGTTTGGCTTCACTGTTTGAGTAACTCAGAACACAGAAATTTCACCAGGTATTTAATTAATTTATCAAGTTAAAATAGAAAATTCCTCAAATCTGTAAAGAACCACTAAATAAAACATTCTCCATACATAATTATTTTGCTGAATCTTTGCTTCAGGAGAGAGCTAAATAAAGCCTATAAAACACAGTGAAAAGCTTAAAAAAGAACTAGAAAATATTTTAAAAAAATCATCAGAACTGAAGAAAAATAACAATGAAACACACACTAGAGAGAATGAAGAGCAGACTAGGCGACACAGAAGAACGTATAGGTGATCTGGAAAATGGAAACGTGGACATCACAGTCAGAACAGCAGAATTAAAGACAGATTTTTAAAAATGACAGAGACTTTTGGGATGCCATCAAGCATACCAAAATTCACATTTTAGGAGTCTCAGAAGGAGAAGAGAGAGAGAGAAAGGGGCCAAAAATATACTTAATTAAATTATGGCTGAAAACGCCCCAAACCCATAGAAAGAAACTGAGATCAAGATACAGGAAGCACAGAGGATCCCAAAAAAGATGACCCCAAACAGACTCACACTAAGAAATATCCCAACTAATAAGGCAAAAGTTAAAAAGAGAATTATAAAATCATCAAGGGAAAAACAGAGTCATAGACAAGGGAACCCCCATAAGGCTATCAGCTGATTTTTTTTGCAGAAACTGCAAAAGGAAGTGGCATGATATACTTAAGGGTGCTAAAAGAGAACAATCTGAAACCTAGGATATTCCTCTTAGCAAGATTATCATTTATAATTAAAAGAGAAATAAAGAACTCACACAAGCAGAAACTAAGAGTTCACCAATACTGGCATACATACTTTGAGACATGTATAAAACAGCAATATGTGAACTCTCAAGCTTGAGACTAGCAAGAGGGGGAGGCCCAATACCCCTCGCCATCCCACTTCAGCAGGAAGTAGCCAGAAAGACCTCGATGCCCCTATTCCCAAAGAATTGGGCCTCCCATCTCTTGAGGGGGGAATGGTAGGTAGGTAGAACAGGGAAAAGGAGTCCAAAATGGTGGTGGCTACAAGACAAGGAAAGGAAAAGCCTGCAAAAATGAAACAAAAGAAGGTCCGAGGACCGGAGTGAGGACCTCAGGTAAAACAAACTACACTCCTGGCTGGCCCAATTTACACAGGACAGGCCCAGGGAGAGAGAAATATATAAATAGAGGAGCCAAAGCCAGATTCTCTCTCTCTCCCGCATGCTGGGGTGCTCTTCTCCTCGTGTCTTTAGATCGCGTGCCCTCACGTCTCGAATATGGATTTTCCCGCTATCTTCTACATAAAATAGAGCTGTAACACTGAAAAAAAAAAACATTGATCAATGACCTAGATTTAGTTCAGTTCAGTTCAGTTGCTCAGTCGTGTCTGACTCTTTGCGACCCCATGAATCGCAGCACGCCAGGCCTCCCTGTTCATCACCAACTCTCGAAGTTCACTCAGACTCACGTCCATCGAGTCCATGATGCCATCCAGCCATCTCATCCTCTGTCGTCCCCTTCTCCTCTTGCCCCCAATCCCTCCCAGTATCAGAGTCTTTTCCAATGAGTCAACTCTTCTCATCAGGTGGCCAAAGTACTGGAGTTTCAGCTTTAGCATCATTCCTTCCAAAGAAATCCCAGGGCCAATCTCCTTCAGAATGGACTGGTTGGATCTCCTTGCAGTCCAAGGAACTCTCAAGAGTCTTCTCCAACACCACAGTTCAAAAGCATCAATTCTTCGGCCCTCAGCCTTCTTCACAGTCCAACTCTCACATCCATACATGACCACTGGAAAAACCATAGCCTTGACTAGACAGACCTTAGTTGGCAAAGTAATATCTCTGCTTTTGAATATATTATCTAGGTTGATCATAACTTTTCTTCCAAGGAGTAAGCGTCTTCTAATTTCATGGCTGCAGTCACCATCTGTAGTGATTTTGGAGCCCCCCAAAAATAAAGTCTGACACTGTTTCCACTGTTTCCCCATCTATTTCCCATGAAGTGATGGGACCGGATGCCATGATCTTCGTTTTCTGAGTGTTGCGACCTAGAGTTAAGAGAGAAAACTATGAAACTCTAGAATAAAATCTAGATGTAAACCTTAGTGACTTTGGATTAGGCAATGGTTAATTAGACATAAAATCTAAAATATAAGCAACCAAAAGAAAACTAAGCTTTATCAAATAGATTCAAGGGATTGGATCTGATAGAGTGCCTGAAGAACTATGGTCAGAAATTCATAACATTGTACAGGAGACTGTGATCAAAACCATTCCAAAGATAAAGAAATGCAGGAATGCAAACTGATTGTCAAAGGAGGCCTTACAAATAGCTAAGAAAAGAAGAGAAGCTAAAGGCAAGGAAAAAGAAAAATATATACCCAACTGAATTTAGACTTTCAAAGAATAGAGAAGAGAGATAAAAAGCCTTCTTAAGTGAACAATGCAAAGAAATAGAGGAAACAATAGAATGAGAAAGACTAGAAATCTCTTCAAGAAAATTAGAGAAACCAAGAGAACATTTCTTGCAAAGATGGTCACAATAAAGGACAGAAAATGGCAAGGACCTACCTAACAGAAGCAGAAAAGATTAAGAAGAGGTGACAAGAATACACCGAAGAACTGTACAAAAAAAAAGGTCTTAATGACCAGGATAACCACACTGGTATGGCCTCTCACCCAGAGCCAGATATCCTGGTGTTTGAAGTCAAATGGGCCTTAGGAAGCATCACTATGTACAAAACTAGTGGAGGTGATGGAATTCCAGCTGAGCTATTTCAAATCCTAAAAGATGATGCTGTTAAAGTGCTGTACTCAATACGCCAGCAAATTTGGGAAACTCATCAGTGCCCACAGACTGGAAAAGGCCAGTTTTCATTCCAGCCCCCAAAAAGGACAAAGCCAAAGAACATTCGAACTACCACACAATTATGTTCATTTCACATACTAGCAAGGTAATGCTCAAATCCTTCAAGTTAGGCTTCAACAATACATGAACCAAGAACTTCCAGATCCACAAGTTGGGTTGACAAAAGCAGAGGAACCAGAGATCAAATTGCCAATATCTGTTGGATCATAGAAAAAGCAAAGGAATTCCAGAAAAACACCTACTTCTGCTTCATTGACTACACTAAAGCCTTTGATTGTATGGATCACAAAAAAACTGCAAAAAGTTCTGAAAGAGATGGGAATACCAGACCACCTTACCTGCCTCCTGAGAAGCCTATATGTGGGTTAAGAAGCAACAGCTAGAATCAGACATGGAACAATGGACTGGTTCAAAACTGGAAAAGGAGTACATCAAAGCTGCATATTGTCACCCTGCTTATTTAACTTATATGCAGAGTACATCATGGGAAATGCCAGGCTGGATGATGCACATGTTAGATTCAAGATTGCAGCAGAAATATCAACAGCCTCACATATGCAGATGATTCTACTCTTATGGCATAAATTGAAGAGCAACTAAAGAGTCTCTTGATGAAGGTGAAAAAGGAGAGTGGAAACTCAACATTCAAACAACCAAGATAATGGCATCCACCCCCATCACTTCATGGCAAATAGATGGGGGGGAAATGGCAACAATGGCAGATTTTAATTTCTTGGGCTCCAAAATTACTGCAGACAGTTACTGCAGCCATGAAATTAAAAGATGCTTGCTCCTTGGAAGAAAAGCTATGACCAACCTAGGCAGCATATTAAAAAGCAGAGACATCTCTTTGCCAAAAAATGTCCATATAGTCAAAGCTACTGGTTTTTCTAGTAGTCATGTATGGATGTGAGAGTTGAACCATAAAGAAGGCTGGGCACCAAAGAACTGATGCTTTCAAACTGTGGTGTTGGAGAAGACTCTTGAGAGTCCTTTGGATTGTAGGAAGATCAAACCAGTCACCTAAAGGAAATCAGTTCTGACTATTCATTGGAAGGACTGATGCTGAAGCTGAAGCTCTAATCTTTTGACCACCTGATGGGAAAGCTGACTCATTGGAAAGACCCTAATGCTGGGAAAGATTGAGGGCAGAATGAGAAGTGGATAACAGAGGATGAGATGGTTGGATGGACATGAGTTTGAGCAAGCTCCGCGAGAGAGTAAAAGACAGGCAAGTCTGGCATGTTGAGTTCATGGAGTCACAAAGAGTCACATATGAGCTAGTGACTGAACAACAAAACTAGTGACTGAACAACACAACTGAAACTTTCATGCCTCAAAGGGCACTATAAAGAAAGTAAGACCACAATCTAAAGAGTGGGAGAAAATATTTGCAAACCATGTATCTAACAAGGGCCTGGTATCCAGAATATATAAAGAAAATTCTCATAGCACAACAATTAAAAAAAAAAAACTTTCAAATAAGCAAAAGATCTGGATGGATATTCCTCCAAAGAGGATATAGAAGTGGTTAATAAGCACATGAAAAGATGCTTGTTAGTCATTGCTGCTGCTGCTGCTGCTGAGTCGCTTCAGTCGTGTCCGACTGTGCGACCCCATAGACAGCAGCCCACCAGGCTCCCCGGTCCCTGGGATTCTCAAGGCAAGAACACTGGAGTGGGTTGCCATTTCCATTAGAAAAATGCAAATCAAAACCATAGTAGTAACTATAATTTTTAAAAATTGTTAATAGCAATGGTTTGCAAGGGTATGGAGAAATTAGAACCCTCACAGATTGTTGTTGAAAAGGTAAAATAGTATAGTTGGTGTGGGAAACAGTTTATCACTTCCTCAAAAAGTTCAACAGACAGTTACCGTATGGAATTGCTCATAATTCAATTCTAAGTAATTATCTTAGTTCAGGCTAATATAACAAAAGCACCATAGATTGGTTGGCTTAACAATAAACATTATTTTTTACAGCTCTGCAAGCTGGGAAGTCCAGGATCAAGGTACCAGCAGATCCAGTGTCTGATGAGAACCTGCTTTCTGGCTAGGAGACAGCCATTTTTGTTCTGTATCCTCTCGTGACATGAAGGAGAGGTAGGAAGCACATGCTCTCGTCTCTTTTTAAGGGCATTAATCTCTCATAAGAAAGGCTCCTCCCTCATGAACCAATCACCTCCCCAAGGCCCCATTTCTAAATGCCATCATATTAGAGATTAGGATTTCAACATATAAGTGTTGGGGGAACACAAATCAGTCTATAGTAGGAATATACTCAGGAGAACTGAAAATTCATCTTTACATAAAAACTTATACATGGATACTCATGGCAGTATTATTCTTAACAGCCCAAAAAAGTAGAAACAACATACTATCCATCTACTGATAAATAGAAGCCACACACAAGAGGCCACAGATTGTATGATTTCCTATATATCCTCAGTCCAGAACAGGCAAATCCACAGAGACAAAAAATATATCAGCAGTTGCCAGGGCCTGGAGCAGAAGGAGAAAATGGGGAGGAAATGATAATGGATATGGGATTTATTCTAAATTTTATGCTATGTGAATAACTTCTCAGTCAATAAAAGAAACCAATAAGGAAAGAGACAATACAGAAACTAGAAGAAAATGTTCAGAAAATATTTATCTAACAAAAGACATAGAATATAAGGATAACTCTAATCAAAAAAGGATATTGATACATGGAACAATATGGATAAATCTTAAAAACACATTGGGTCAAAGAAACCAAACCCAAAAGAGTATATACTATAAGATTTAATTTATATGAAGTCCAGGAATATGCAAAATGAATTATTCTTTCTGGTATATGAAGGAGGGTAGGAAAAAAGCCTAGGAAGCTTCGTGGGTGATGGAAATGTTTTATATTGATTTGGGTGGTGACTACACAGAGTTGAAAACCTTTTGAACTGTAAACTTAAAATGTTCACATTAAATAAAGTATAACTCTATTTTAAGAATTAAAAACAGAAAACATCTCTAAGCAATATATCAATTTTACAAATTACTCAGACTCCATAAAATATCAAAGAATTTAGATTCAGTATTTTGAATTTAGATTCAGAAGAATTTTGAATTTATGGACTAAGGATTAGGTACTCTTTTTCCTTGGCCTTTTTGTTGTTGTTGTTGTTCATTCTTAACTTTGATAACTATGTTTATATGATATGTATTTGTGCTTGCATTTTGCCAAATTCAAACTGCAATATTTAAACTAGATTAAAAAACCTCAGTACACACATGCACACATGCACAGAAATACTCCTTTCTGGCAACATTATGAAGTGCTTATAATGAAATGAAAGCATATGTCTCCAATTTCCAGTACTATAAGCTTTCAAAACTATGGAAGTAATGTGAACTACTTTCTTCAAAGACAATTGAATTAAACATACTCACAGAGGAAGCAAAGATATGGATCCTGATTTTTATCTGTTTTAAGAGAGTAGAAAAAAAAGAAGGAGTTACAATCTTGTCATATTATGCAACTCTTCTGCTACAATATATCAAAAACTTGATGAACTAAGGTCATGCAGGACAGCTGAGAAGCAATCAAAGTAAACAGTGTAAATTGCGGCCAAGAAATCCTGCCAATTTGAGATTAGAACTCTCCATTTTAGCAAAAAAAAAAAAAAAAAGTCTTTGGAAAGTTCCTTATAACATTTTATGACTCACAGATATTCCCAGAGGTTCCTGTTTCCATTCTGCAGTAGACAGTTTGAAGACGTGCAGTTCTAGTCAACTGTTGTTCTTAAGCAATTTGGCTGAAAGATCTGTTTAAAAAACATTTGTTGGAAAGATGATGTTTGGATGTTTTCATTTTTAAAAACAAAATTCCAGATTTTAAATTTGTTTAACTCCTAATTCAACATTAACTTAAAGGATATCCAATGAAGAATTACTGTGTTACATAATATGTATTATGAACTCAACAGTTCTCCTATTTGAAAACGCCCATACCAGGGGGTATATATTCCTGGCATAGTCCCCCTTGCAGATCCTTCCAAGCTGCCTCCAGATCTCTGGCTCTGTATTCAATAGTTCTGGCTCTGACCTTGGCCACCCAGTTCAGTATCTCACTTCGGCTTCTACTTTGACCAGAACTGCCAAGTCACCTCCCAGCCCACCAGGACTTGATTCCTGGCTATTCTCCACTTTTGTCTAGCCCCAGTTCTCCCTTTCTAAGTATTGAATATCACTCATGAGGTATTTTCTCCCCATACTCATCTAAGTCTGCTTCACTCCATTTACAGATCAGTATCCTCACCTCCAAGGCCTATTCTCTATCCCCAACCAGCTCCCACTTCTTGTCTTTCCCCCGCCCCCCATGTCCCAAACAATAAGCCTTAATAATTTTCATCATCTATATATGGTTCTTGTAGGGTTGTTTCCTGATAATAACTATAAAGATATGGACATGAGAAAAGGCATAATATTATAAAACACTTTCAGTTCAGTTCAGTTCAGTCGCTCAGTTGTGTCTGACTCTTTGCGACCCCAAATAAAAGTTACTCCTTCATATAATAAGTATGTTAATAGAGGGAGCCCTGATCTCCCTTGACTCCTTAAGCAACTCATCACCACTCTACTCCCAGGCTCAACCCTCCATCTCTCCTTTACAGATGGCATTTCCCTCACACACGACTCTTTGAAAATGTAGTTCCTTTCCCAGGTTCCACACACATCTCTCCCTTGATTCTTCTGTGGGTCAGACACTGCAGAGATATGGTAAACTGAGTCCAGATCAAACATATGTTCAGTTGGACTTACACATTGTTTTAGACTTTTTTGCAGTTAGTTTCTAACATTTAAAAATTGGAAGGGTAAGTCCAAAAGTAGAGATTTCAAAAGAAAATGAACAGATATCAAAGGTATCTCTGTACTCCCATGTTCACTGCAGCAATATCCACAACAGCCAAGATGAAACAACTTGAGTATGCATCAGTGGAGGAGTGAATAAAGAAGAAGATATGAAACAGATAGACAGATACACACATGGAGTGGAATATTACTCAGCCATGAAAAAGGGGATCCTGCCATTTGCAGCTATGTAACTGTGGGTAACTTAAGGGCACTAGAAAGACAAATACTCCATGGTATACTTATAGGTGGAATCTTGAAACATAAAAGGCCAAACTGATAGAAACAGAGAATTCAAAAGCAGTCACCAGGAGCTAGGGGGTAGAGGATATAGAGAGAGATTGGTCAAGTAGTATAAACTTTCAGCTAAAGCATGAATAAGGTCTGAGGATCTAACGTGCAACATGGTGACTAGGGTTGATTACATGGTATTGTATAATTAAAATTTGCTGACAGAGTAGAACTTAAATGTCCTCATAAAAAGGTAAATAGGTGAGGTGACAGTTGTGGCAATTAACTGCAGAGATGGGGGAATCCTTTCACAATGTAAATGTATGCCAGATCACCACAATGTACACTTTAAAGGTCACTTACACCTCAATAAAGCTGAATTCTTTTTTTTAAAAAAATGAGAAGCTATTTGAGATCAGAGGTCAGGAAGGTATGATTTCAAATTTATGCCCATAAATAAAGTTTTATTTGAACACAGGCATGTTCATTTGTTTATCTGTGGCTACTTGTGTGCTAAAATGGCACGGTCGAGTAGCTGTGACAGAGATCATAAGGCCAGACATGTTATAGATACTCCAAAGCCAAAGATATTTACAATCCAGTCCTTTACAGAAAATATTTGCCAACTTCTGTTCAAATGGTCCTCGATACTGGATGCCTCACCCACAGAGATTCCAATATGATTAGTCTGCAGTGGGCACTGGTGTCAATGCCCAGAGATTCCAGCGCCATTGATCTGAGTGGTTACGGACACAGGTATTTTCAGGTTCCCAAACGGTTCTAATGTACATACAATGGTTTGAGAACCACTAAATTAGGTAGTCTGGATGTCTTCAACAGTCTATGGTTCTTTTCTCTCTCTCCGAGAATAGATCTAAGACAGTCAAAAGTGATACTAATGCATCGACACATGTCACTACCTCACATTATTATATTTTAAAAGTTAATACATATATCATAAGCTAATTGACAGAATATAAATGAATGAATAAATGTGCAGTATAAAAAAGTAATTGACTTTCAAAAGGCAACAAGTTCTCCAACACTGTCCTTCCAAATGAAAGTTCTCAGTATAATATGCTAATATATTATTAATTTAAAGAAATCCTAGATTAATTACTTTATTTACGCTCATTTCTGGCAAAAAGGGAACAAACTCTTGCAATGAATACATGTAGTCATGAGCAACTAAGTCAGCTTGAGGACAAAGAAAGAAAATTAGATTCAGTTCTGCTCCAGGTTTCTAACCACTCACTTCTATGACCTGGAGCAAGTCTCTTCATCTCTCCTGGTCTGGTGTGCTTTCTGTAAAATGGAGTATGAACTAGGATAAAACCTAATTAGAACTCTACTGGCAACAATTAAATATTTTTTCAAGGAGATATTACTATCAGTGTTAACACCCACTTTTGCTTTCGATTGTGGAGGTGTTATACATTTTACATGGCATGTTTCATACCACATAGTGAAAATATATGTGATATATATGTAACATATATCCTTTAACATGTGATATGTTTATGATGGTACATGTGATATATATGTTATATATATGATATGTGTGATATATATGTAATGATGCATGTGATATACATGTACTCTTTGCAACCCCATGG
>SJYC01087489.1:0-24846 GCA_006408675.1 Madoqua kirkii
GGTGGTATAAAACTGAGTGTCTTTTTGTTTAAGTCAAAGAATTTCCTTTTACCAGTCATAATTAAGTGAAATGATAACCAATGTTTACCTAAGTAGTTAAAGATCAAGATATTAAAATATTGTCTTCATCATATAGTTAATTACATTTATGAATTTTTTCTAATTTCCACTTACAGGTGGCTATATATAACATTAAGAAAAATTTTGATTCATGTATAATTATCTTCTATCCAGCCATCTAATCAAATTCACTTAATTTGTAGATTCTTATTATTAATAGGATGAGTATGTCATAGTTTTCTGTATTAGTTTTCTAAAACTGCCATAACAAAATATGACAGACCCTGTGGCTTAAACTCCAGAAATTAATTTTCTCACAGTTCAGGAGCCTAGAGTCCAAGACCAAGGTCTCAGAAGGGTTGGTTTCTCCTAAGACCTTTCTTCTTGGCTTGGAGAAGACAGCCAAGCTTTCTTGCTGTGTCAGCATAGTCATCTGTGCTGTGTCCTAAAATACTCTTCTTATAAAGAAGCCTATCATATTCAATTAGGGTCTCACTCTAATGATCTTATTTTGACCTTAGTTACCTCTTTAAAGGCTCTATCACCAAAGGGGTCACATTTAGGATTAGGACTTCAACATATACATTAGAGAGGGCATAACTCAGTCATTAGAAATTTCTAAGGATATTAAGATATTACAGACAAAAATAAGAAAGAGAAAAAAATTTTATGTTTTTGCTTCCACTATTTCAGTTGTTCTTTCTTTTCCTATTGCCTTTTAGAGAACCTCCAAAATAATGTTTAACACTAATAAAATACTGGTCATCTCTGCTTTTTTCCTAGTTGTGACAGAAATACCTATGTTTCATCATTTAAAATAACATTTGCTATTTACTTAAAAAATTCAGAAATCAGTTAAGACAGGACTCCAAATGGGCAAGTCCCCCCTTTCAGTGTGTTTTGTATTAAGTACAGGCTTTAATGATTTCTCCACCCTTTTTTTTATATTTACAGGAAAATTTATAGATCATGTATAAAAGGAACATAACTGGGAACTACAACTCAGGAATTCTTTGGTTTTGCACACTCAGTTCAGTTCAGTCGCTCAGTCATGTCCGACTCTTTGCAACTCCATGAATTGCAGCACGCCAGGCCTCCCTGTCCATCACCAACTACCAGACCTTGATCAAATCCATGTCCACTGAGTTGGTGATGCCATCCAACCATCTCATCCTCTGTTGTCCCCTTCTCCTCCTGCCTTCAATCTTTCCCAGCATCAGGGTCTTTTCCAATGAGTCACTTCTTCACATCAGGTGGCCAAAGGATTGGAGTTTCAGCTTCAGCATCATTCCTTCCAATGAACACTCAGGACTGATCTCCTTTAGGATGGACTGGTTGGATCTCCTTGCAGTCTTAGGGACTCTCAAGAGTCTTCTCCAATACCACAGGTCAAAAGCATCAATTCTTCAGTGCTCAGCTTTCTTTATAGTCCAACTATCACATCCATTTGACTAGATGGACCTTTGTTGGTAATGTCTCTGCTTTTAATATGCTTCCTAGGTTGGTCATAACTTTTCTTCCAAGGAGCAAGTGTCTTTTCATTTCATGGCTGCAGTCACCATCTGCAGTGATTTTGGAGCCCAAGAAAATAGTCTGTCACTGCATTGTTTCCTCATCTGTTTGCCATGAAGTGATGGGATTGGATGCCATGATCATAGTATTTTGAATGTTGAGTTTTAAGCCTACCTTTTTACTCTCCTCTTTCATTTTCATCAAGAGGCCTTTTAGTTCTTCTTCACTTTCTGCCATAAGGGTGGTGTCATCTGCATATCTGAGGTCATTAATGTTTTTCCCGGCAATCATCCAGCCCAGCATTTCTCATGATGTACTCTGCATAAAAGTTAAATAAGCAGAGTGACAATATACAGCCTTTACATACTCCTTTCTCAATTTGGGACCAGTCTGTTGTTCCATGTCCAGTTCTAACTGTTGCTTCTTGACCTGCATACAGATTTCTCAGGATGCAGGACAGGTTGTCTGGTATTCGGTATTCCCATTCCTTTCAGAATTTTCCAGTTTGTCATGATCCACACAGTCAAAGGCTTTGGCATAGTCAATAAAGCAAAAGTAGATGTTTTTCTGGTATTCTCTTGCTTTATGATCCAGCAGATTTTGGCAATTTGATCTCTGGTTCCTCTGCCTTTTCTAAATTCAGCTTAAGTATCTGGAAGTTCTCGGTTCACGTACTGTTGAAGCCTCACTTGGAGAATTTTGAGCATTACTTTGCTAGCGTTTGATGTGAGTGCAATTGTACAATAGTTTGAACATTCTTTGGCATTGCTTTTCTTTGGGATTGGAATGAAACCTGACCTTGTCCAGTCCTGTGGCCACTCTGAGTTTACTAAATTTGCTGGCATAGTGAGTACAGCACTTTAACAGCACCATCTTTTAGGATTTGAAATATGTCAGCTAGAATTCCATCACTTCCACTAGCTTTGTTCGTAGTGATGCTTCACATTTGCTATTTATTTCTAATAAGCCTTTACTGATTTAAGCATATCCTGCTATTCTTATCATGTGTAGATATTTCATGAATATTCTCTTTCATTCAAGGTTTTCCAGTATCTACTATATAATTATATAGCTTTCTCTTTTAATTGGTAAATGTAATAATTTCTGGTGTTAAAGCAGGCTTGCATTCCTGGAATGAGTCTTTCTCAGTCATGATATGTTACTCTGGAAGTACTGTAGTATTCTGTTTGCTAGTATGTTATCTAGAATTTTTGTATACAGTAAAATTAAAAATTTACATAAACTTTGATTCAACAATGTCACTTCTAGGCCTCTAGCTCACAGAAAGAAATCTCCAACAGGTTAAGACTTTCATGCTTAAAGATGTTAATTAGCAAATGTTAAGTAGCACAGTTTACAAAGAGTAAAAGTTTTTAAAAGTTATCCTGTAAAGAAGTGCATTTTAAAAATTTCATCTGCTGACTAGATAGATGATGTTTTCAGCATAAGACCAGTAATTTTACAGCAAGGTTGGACTGTAACTGATACAGAAATAAAGGAGTCTTTTGTTTATTCATTTTATTTTGCTGTGCTGGGTCTTCGTGCTCCTAGGGCTACTCTCTAGTCACAGTGAGTGGCCTTTTCATCCTGCTGGCTTCTCTTGCTGCGAAGCACAAGCTCTAGGATGCTCGAGTTGCAGCCGATGCCGCACGTGAGCTCAGTAGTTGTGGCTCCTGGGCTCTAGAGCGTAAGTTCAACAGTGCGGCGCCAGGGCTGAGTTACTCGAAAGTAGGTGGGATCTTCCTGGATCAGGGATCGAACCTGTGTCTTCTGCATTGGCGGGTGAATTCTTCACCATTGAACTACCAGGGAAGCCAGGAAAGGGTTTACTTAAATGTTCACAGATTAAAACCCCAGTGGCCCAATTTTGTAGAACTTGATAAGCTGATTCTAAAATTCACATGAAAATTGAAATTACACAGAATACCCATAAAAATTGAAAAACAAAGTTTGGGAACTTAATCTGATTTAGAGAGTTACAGTAATCACAACAGTGAAGTACTGGTGGAAGGATAAATTCATGGCCAGTGAAACAGAATATAGAGCCACATTCATGGTATATTGATTTTTGACACAGATCTCAATAAAGGTAACAAAAAAGAAAATAAAGCCTTTTCTACTAATAGTGCTGAAATAATTGAATACATATATGAAAAAAATGAGCCTCTTTCCTTTTATAAGGCTGTACACAAAAGTAATTTACAAGGCACATAGTCCTGAACATAAAAGTTAAGTCTAAAAATTGCCAGAAGAATGTACAGGGAAAATAATGAATGAACAAATGAAAAAACAAACTGATATATTCAGAAAATGTAATATTACTCAGAAACTTAAAAATTAATCAAGCACCACGGAAGAACTTAATATCAGATGGTGGAAAGAAAGCCAGACACAAAAGAGCATAAATTTCATCAGCCCATTTGTATGAAATTTAGAGCAGACTAAGTTTCTTTGGAAGGAATGATGCTAAAGCTGAAATCCAGTACTCTGGCTACCTCAGGCGAAAAGTTGACGCATTGGAAAAGATTCTGATGCTGGGAGGGATTGGGGGCAGGAGGAGAAGGGGATGACCGAGGATGAGATGGCTGGATGGCATTACTGACTCGATGGATGTGAATCTGAGTGAACTCCGGAGTTGGTGATGGACAGGGAGGCCTGGTGTGCTGCGATCCATGGGGTCGCAAAGAGTCGGACACGACTGAGCGACTGAACTAAACTGAAACTAACATATAGCCAGACAGTAGAATAGTTACTACTTGAGGCCAGAACTGGAGACGGTGGTTAATTTTAAATAGACTTAAAGAAACTCTTGTGTGAAGAAAGTGTTTTATCTTTTAATTGCAGTGACCAAAATACTTGAAAGTATACATTTTATTTATTTTTTGCACATTATTTTTATATCCCCACTGTCTAATATGTACATTTATGAACATCCCCAAAGCAGTATTCTTTTTGCAATCTTGGAAATTTTAAATACTCTAAGTTACTCCTGGAGATTCAAATTGTCAGATTCCTCACCAAGGACATCCTTAGGTCATCTTTGTGCTCCCAGAAAGTAAGTAATCAACAGGCAGCAGTCTATGCTTCAAGCGTCATTCTTTGACCTGTAAAGCTGGTGATGCTTACTTGATCTCTGCGAAGTTGTTCACCTCGACACAGTAACCAAGATCGAAGCCTTAAGTGGCACTTTGCTTCTGCTGCTGACTGGCTTTCACACCACGGCAAGGTAGGCATGCATGCAGTTACACAGTGAGGCCTTTCCCTTCCACACACATGGAAAGCCTACTCCTATTAAAACTTTCCTTACACACAATCCATGGCCAGTCAACTCGAAAGCCTAACGCCTGTCACCTCATCTGCCGGTGCCTGAGCGCAGACCTGGGGCCAGCGCTGGGTCTCCTGAGGGCTCACCGACAGCCCGGTGGAGGCCGGGCCAGACCACTGCCCTCAGCTTGTTCAGGGCCCACATGCTTTAAATGGCTGTATTTATTATATATAAATTATTTCTCAACATGGTTGATTTAATAAAAGGCAAGAAATATATTGTTTTTTAAAAGCCATATAGGCAAACTATTGAGAAAATGCAACATAAAAAAGACAAGAATTCAGTAATCAAGTTGCTGAAGCATCCGAGCCCAAAGTGGGTGAAATAAGCCCTCTGTGGGACATATGGAATTATGATTACACTGTCCAACAGAATCGTCTGTGATGATGCAAATGTCCTCTATCTGGACTATCTGACATAATAGCCATAAGCTACTTTTGACAATTGGCACTTAACTGTTATTAGTACACCTGAAAACCTTGATTTTTAATTTTAATTAATTTCTATTTCAATAGTTACATGTGATTGGTAGCCACCATACTGGAAATCATAGTTCTTCATATACAATTATTAAAGCTATTTCCAGTTTCTTCAGGAAGAGAAATTAAAGAAAAACAGTAAAATCCACTATGTGTATTACTTAT
The DNA here is from genome assembly GCA_006408675.1 of Madoqua kirkii. NCBI lineage: Eukaryota > Metazoa > Chordata > Mammalia > Artiodactyla > Bovidae > Madoqua > Madoqua kirkii. The sequence goes on from SJYC01087489.1 coordinate 5,542, forward strand.
ATTTAGTTGTATGCAATAACATAGCGTACTCTAGAAAGCCTTCATTTTTTAAATTTAAAATCATTTAAATATTATTTTTATTTTAGAACAAAAATATAATATGACGTCCTTTGAAAGAAAGAATATATGCTAAATGCCCTGTCAACGTTCTTGCATCTCCTTGCATCTTCTCTCTTCCAAAACTCTCATGCTGGAGGGGTCAGAAAATGTGGTTGGTGAGATAGAAAGAAGGAGTAAAACAAGAAAAAAGCAAGGAGCAGACCACAACCCCCATCGTTTCCTCAAATACCTGTCTGCGTATTACTAGTGCCTGAAGAGGTGAAGACACACAAATACAAAATAAGACTGAATTTTTCTTTTTTCTAATGTTGTTTTTAAAATTTATTCATTTGTTAATTGAAGGATAATTGCTTTACAGAATTGTGTTGTTTTCTGTCAAATGTCAACACGAATCAGCCCTAGGTATACACATCCTCTCCCTTCTGAACTTAACTAGTACAAGAGACTGGGCATTTTTACAACTAAACTACAGCTCTTATATACGACTTCAAAGAATCAGAGAACAGTTTCAAGAAATGTTACAGGGACTTCTTGAGTTTTTTTCCCAAGGGCAGAACTGTATAGAACATATTTAAAGGGAAAATAAATTATGAAAATTAAGTCCCTTTGCAATTACACGTGTGAAGAGATTTAAAGAAAAATTATAGAAAAATGAACTACACACATCACCCACTATAGTATTTTTTGCAGCAAAAATGTGTGCCCAGTATCACTGAGGAATTGTTTCCAGGAAATTGAAACTATAATGAGGGCCTAATCAAAAGCTGCTGCATTAGTGTGAAAAGAAAAGTTCTGAGCATAAACCTGAAAGACTTTAAGGAGGACAGAGCTGCCTTTTAGAAAAGAAAAACAAGACCAGGAGAATCAACTGTTTTCAACATATGGTAAATACATTTGATCCTGCAAAGGGCCTCAAACAAAACAGACAATAGGCAATGTTAAGATCCCTAAAAGGAGTTTTAATCTGTTCCAAGACACTGTGCTTCAGAGCACGGAAATAATATAAATAAAGAGGCATTTACGAAAGTGTGTTCCTGTTCCAACCCAGGAGACAGAGTATGGAAGGAAAGATTATTGGTGAGAGGAAAACCTCTAAGGAAGCTGCTAGAAGAGTTTGACAAATACTGCAAATGTGCTGAAATCATAGTATTTAAAGCTAGAAGGAACCCCAGAGAGTTTCTTAGCCAGTATTTTCCTTTTGAAGTCAAGCAAGGAAAACAGGTTTATAAAATGTAACAGACATTAAAACTCAGATGTGCAGCAAAAACTTAAGTTCCTTATTTTGTCTAAAAGCAATCTGTCCTGCTTCCTTTTTCTGCACGTAATACCTAGTGGGTTTCTGAGAGATTTCTGATCCAATCAGGTCATTTAACAGTCCCTTCAAGTAATGCTCAATCTTTCAGATAGATACAAATTTTGTCTCACAAGAGCCTCTTATCTTATTCAAGCCCAGTGATGTCACATCATCTGAGGTGTTATAGTCTCCTGGTGTTGGGATGAAGTGGCCCCCAGCCTCATGCCAGTCCCTGCACTGGTGCTGCTGCTGTCTGAACTGAGGTCTCCTGTCCTCTGAGTGATGGTTTGCTGCCCTGGCCTCTGTTGCTACAAATTACAGATAGAAAATTTATGGTCTATTCCTTTGGCTTGGATTTTGTTCCCAGAAGAAACTAGCTTCTTCCTCTTTCCAATTCAGCTTTCCCGCGATCTTTATTGACTTCACACTTGGGATTTTCCCTACTGCCTCCATATAGTCCCCTGGCTTGATGGCTTTTTCTCAGCTCCTGCTGCGGGGTCAATCATCTCACCTCACTGTCTCGCATGTTAGTGTCCAACCTACTCCCTTCTCCGTGTTGATCAGGACCTCTCTGTCAGCCTCCTCCTTCAGTGCCGGTCAAGAGGGCAAGGAAGAGTCACACGCCACTGAAATCCTAGTTGTCCATACTCTCTCAACCCAAGCTAAAGCCATGCAAGGGAAAATCAGGCCACATATTTATCTGGCTCCATACTCTCCCTCTTGTTATCCCTCTGTCTACCTAAGCTCAAGGGCAAAAGAGGGGGTGGGGTGGGGGATGGTAGTTCTCCTACTATTTTCCTAACTTCATTCCTCGCTTCTTTCTGACTTGAGTATCTCTGTTAATGTTTAGAGGAGATTAGGGGAACTGTCACTAAACACTATGACAAGAAATACACAAACCTAAGGACTCCAGGCTAATCTTGAAATAATAAATGGACTTGAAGGGTTCAGTTCAGTTCAGTTCAGTTCAGTCACTCAAGCATGTCCAACTCTTTGCAATCCCATGAACTGCAGCACGCCAGGCCTCCCTGTCCATCACCAACTCCCGGAGTTCACCCAAACTCATGTCCATCGAGGTGGTGATGCCATCCAGCCATCTCATCCTCTGTCGTCTCCTTCTCTTCCTGCCCCCAATCCCTCCCAGCATCAGAGTCTTTTCCAGTGAGTCACCTCTTCACATGAGGTGGCCAAAGTACTGGAGTTTCAGCTTTAGCGTCAGTCTTTCCAATGAACACCCAGGACTGATCTCCTTTAGGATGGACTGGTTGGATCTCCTTGCAGTCCAAGGGACTCTCAAGAGTCTTCTCCAACACCACAGTTCAAAGCATCAATTCTTCGGCGCTCAGCTTTCTTCACAGTCCAACTCTCACATCCATACATGACTACTGGAAAAACCATTGCCTTGACTAGATGGACCTTTGTTGGCAAAGTAATGGCTCTGCTTTTGAATATGCTATCTAGGTTGGTCATAACTTTTCTTCCAAGGAGCAAGCATCTTTTAATTTCATGGCTTCAGTCACCATCTGATGTGATTTTGGAACCCAAAAATAAACTGTCACTGTTTCCACTGTCTCCCCATCTATTTGCTATGAAGTGATGGGACCAGATGCCATGATCTTAGTTTTCTGAATGTTGAGCTTTAAGTCAACTTTTTCATTCTCCTCTTTCACTTTCATCAAGAGGCTCTTTAGCTCTTCTTCACTTTCTGCCATAAGGGTGGTGTCATCTGCATATTGTCATCTGAGGTTATTGATATTTCTCCCAGCAGTCTTGATTCCAGCTTGTTTCTTCCAGTCCAGCGTTTCTCATGATATACTCTGCATATAAGTTAAATAAGCAGGATGGCAATGTATAGCCTTGACGTACTCCTTTTCCTATTTGGAATCTGTTTTCCCATGTCCAGTTCTAACTGTTGCTTCCTGACCTGAATATAGGTTTCTCAAGAGGCAGGTCAGGTGGTCTGGTATTCCCAGCTCTTGAGAATTTTCCACAGTTTACTGTGATCCACACAGTCAAAGGCATTGGCATAGTCAATAAAGCAGAAATTGATATTTTTCTGGAACTCCCTTGCTTTTTCAATGATCCAGCGGATGTTGGCAATTTGATCTCTGGTTCCTCTGCCTTCTCTAAGACCAGCTTGAACATCTGGAAGTTTACAGTTCACGTATTGCTGAAGCCTGGCTTTGAGAATTTTGAGTATTACTTTACTAGCATGTGAGGTGAGTGCAATTGTGTGGTAGTATGAGCATTCTTTGGCATTGCCTTTCTTTGAGATTGGAATGAAAACTGACCTTTTCAGCCCTTTGGCCACTGCTGCATGTTCCAAATTTGCTGGCATATTGAGTTCAGCACTTTCACAGCATCATCATTTAGGATTTGAAATAGCTCAACTGAAATTCCTTCACCTCCACTAGCTTTGTTGGCCATGATGCTTCCTTTTCTTTTTTTTTTTTTTTTTTTTCGTAGTGATGTTTCCTAAGGCCCACTTGACTTCACATTCTAGGATGTCTGGCTCTAGGTGAGTGATCACACCATTGTGACTATCTGGGTTGTGGCATCTTTTTTGTATAGTTCCTCTGCATATTCTTGCCACTTCTTAATACTTCTGCTTCTATTAGATCCATACCATTTCTGTCCTTTATTGAGCTCATCTTTGCATGAAATGTTCCCTTGGTATGTCTAATTTTCTTGAAGAGATCTCTAGTCTTTCCCATTCTATCGTCTTCCTCTATTTCTTTGCACTGATCACTGAGGAAGGCTTTCTTATCTTTCCTTGCTATTCTTTGGAACTGTGCATTCAAATGGGTGTATCTTTCCTTTTCTCCTTTGCTTTTGGCTTCTCTTCTTTTCACAGCTATTTGTAAGGCCTCCTCAGATAGCCATTTTGCTGTTTTACATTTGTTTTTCTTGGGGAAGGTCTTGTTCCCTGTCTCCTGTACAATGTCACAAACCCTGTCCATAGTTCATCAGGCACTCTATCAGATCTAGTCCCTTAAATCTATAGTTTTATGTTATTTTAAAAAAAGTTTTTAATAAATTACTTTTGGGAAGTAACATGCTGAGAGAAATATGGAAACTCGAATATGGAAACATTTTATTCATCATAGCATAAAAATAAACTTTGTAATGAAATCATTATTGACAAATTGGCAAAGATTCTAGGAATTTTTCCCAAGATTTCTTACCTTCTCCCTCAGAGAATTTTTCTGATCTTGTGTCTTTAGAATGGCCAAATCCTTACTGTCAGTCGAATATTTATAAAACTCTATAAATTTTAGGTTGGAAGAACACAATTTGGCTTTACAACCAAGTACAGTCTGCTCAAAATTTGTAAAGGGTCTGTGACATTATTGCTTACTCCTCAGGAGAAGAAAATACAATCAGCTAGAGCTCCTAATCCTCACACTTCAAACAGAAACGTACTATGATCATTAACTGGATCATTAATGAAAACAACTGCTATTCCAATATGAACTGAAGATGACTACAACTGGGAAATTTTAACTTCTAATGACTTGCCAACATTAATGAGTTTTTAGTAATTCTAAATATATATGAAAACTGAAAAAAAGATATTATTGCATTAAGAAGCTAGATTTCATCAACACATTTTATCTCTCATTAAATTTCATGAAACCTGGAAATACTGGAAAGTATTTTGAATTGTGAAAACACCTTAATCAGGGGAGGCAAACGGGTCTATCTATTCTAAAGAATAAGATGACAGAGCCATGGAACAGATGTGAACTCTTATGGACCTCCTGGTTCTCTGAGGCATGCCCCAAGTCTGTAAATTCCAGCCCAAACGTTGCCTAAACAAAGCATAATGTTGTAAAATGTGTCCCCAGAGGCTCATTCTGTGCTTAACTACAGGTTCACCAGCTTAGCAACCCCAGGTCTAGGAACTCACCAGCACAGATTGAATAGCACACACCCAGATGGCTTGGTCCTTCAAGCTAAAATACGCACAATCAGAGCAGAATGTAACAATGTGGTATGACTCAAGAGTCACCAAAATGGTTTGCAGAAGGACAAAAACCGATCTAGTAAATAAAATATTTATTTTTAGTCAAAATGTCAAGATGATTGAAACTACCAAATTTGAGCAAAACTTCTGCCGGACCAAATAGTAAAGGTAAACTTGACTGTCCACATGTCCTAATGGAGAAAAGACCCCAAAAGAAGGGAACAGAAGACAAGTTAGAATTAATGTGAATAAAGTCAAACCTTGCTGCTGCTGCCTAGCAAAGCAGGGCCATGGGGTTGGAATAAAGGAAGGGGGGAAACAAGGTTATGAGGTAAGGGCCACAGACAGAAAAATCCGGCATAAAAAGGTGGGATAATAAGCTATCCAAATACTTACTGTTGGCTGCTTTGCTCTCAAAAGTCACAAGAGTACGTGGTATGGGCTATGCTCACCTGTATCCAAGATTGTTTAATGATCTGAATAAACAGTTTCCAACTGCAGTCTTTTCTTTATAGTCTAAATGAACACAAGAAAAAAAAAATTAGGTATTCAGTACTTGGAAGCCATTTCTTGGATTTATTTAACAAATTGAGCCATTTATAACAAATTAATAAAGCACTGGTAATTGATATTTAGAATTCATTAAAACTGAACTATTGCCATGTTCTGAAATCATCATCTAGGGGTAAGATACTCACTGTATTAATAGAAGCCAATTTCTTAAAGTAATAAAGTTTTCCTTTTGGTCAAGTCTGTTTAGTTTAAGTGTGAGTTTATTAAAGTTGGCTTAAAAGGTAAGTCATTAGGAAAATTGGTGGTTGCTATTTTCAAAGATTTTTTTAAAAACTCCTTTGAAAGTAACAAATGCTCTAAGACTCATATTTGGTTGGATCTTTTAAGATAGATTGAGGTTTAGATCTGGAGAAGGCAATGGCAACCCACTCCAGTACTCTTGCCTGGAAAATCCCACAGATGGAGGAGCCTGGTGGGCTGCCATCCATGGGGTTGTGAAGAGTTGGACACAACTGAGCGACTTCACTTTCACTTTTCACTTTCATGCATTGGAGAAGGAAATGGCAGCCCACTCCAGTGTTCTTGCCTGGAGAACCCCAGGGACAGGGGAGCCTGGTGGGCTGCCCTCTATGGGGTCACACAGAGTTGGACATGACTGAAGTGACTTAGCAGTAGCAGAGGTTTAGATCTGAAATGGAGGTAGGATGGTAGGACATTTCCTGTGTTCTATATACAACATCTGACAGACATGCTCTACAGGACATTCAGTTTAGACCTGAAAAAGTTCCTAGGCTGCATGACAGTGAGAATTATGGAGAACATCCCTGACTTGTGGCTATCATCCCACTGATAATGACAAACTTTAAATATGAACCTGTTTCTCTCATTTCACAAAAGTAATGAATTTGGTAGCTCCTTAGACAAAGGCTGATGGTTCAGGGTCACAAAAAGCAGAACTAGGGTGACTGGGGTGATGTAACTTGTTGTTGATGCTATTGCTAATAGGTCACTAATTTTTCCATTTAAACAGATATGGTTTCCTCACATTAACTGTACATCTCAATGTTACTAACTTTGACATCATGTTGAAATAATGTCTCCATTAGGTAACAAGCCTATATAAATTATTGATGCTCAGCTGAGATATTAGCTTAATCTTTATTAAAAATTTCCTTGTCATGTCAGTACATTATAATATTCCTTTACTCCCATTGTAAAACTAAAATAATTTGAGAAAATTTAATACTGGAAAGTACAGAACCACTTTTACTTTTATGTATCAGGTTATAAGATGTCTTAAAAGTTAGGCACTGAGCTTGATTCAACCATTCAAAATTCCACATAAACTGGAAAGAAAAATTTGCAAATGTGAAAAACCAATGCAGTACCAAGACAGAGTTTGTTTACAACTCTGTTGACAGATCTTGGGATTCCAACAGAACTAGAAATTCATGTAAAAAAGTCAGGAAATACTTCCTCAAAAATGTCATACTGACTTTGACCAGACCCTCAACAGTCCAGGCACTGTCCCCCTGTGCTCTTGGTTGTCTCAAACTTCAACGTTCATATCAAATGATTATCTCTCCCTCTTCTTTAACTCTTAAAAAACAAAATCAGCATCATTCCTACCTCTAATGGTAAAGACTGTGTCTTCCTTGGTCCTTCAACTTTACAGGACCAATGTGCTTCCACATCTCCTGATCTGAAGAAGCAAACCATCTGAGTTTACCACCAGGAGAGTAGTCCCCCTCCCTCCCATCTCTTCCAGACTGTAAACTGCTTGGACCAAGCCGTGCAGCAGAGTAGGGGGAAGGAAGGGGGAAGACAGAGCGAGAACTCACTGCAGTGTTAGCAGGAGTCATCAGCAACAATAAATCTCACTTTTCATGCGGCCCAGTCTGCTGGGAATCATTTGAAGCAGCAACTATTTCCTAGCCCTGCTCAGAAGCTTTGTTTAGCATCCTCTCTTTGTATTTGGTCTGGTCATAAATTATTTGCTCACCTGAACAGCTTAAGTACCTACCTTGAGAGTACTGTCATCAAACAAGAGGAATTAATTTAGGATATTCCATATCTATTAAAAAAAAAAAAAAAGTAAGTGGGATACTGTATACTAGTTACATCTGGGTTGCCCTTGTAGTCTTATTACTCCTGTTTGCTACACAGAACTCTACCACAAATGAGAAATATAATTGTAAGAATAAATAGACTAAAGTAAGTCCAATTTGCTCCTAATTAGCAATGTCAATTTAGCACCATATATGTGACCCTGGAACTCACAGTCTCCCACTTTTGGGTCACATTTTTAAAATCTTCCAAATTTTTTTACAGAAAAACGCAAAAAGAAGTTGGTTCCAGCTGGAACTTCACTCCTTGTGTGTAAAGGTACTACGATTTTCCAGTCTTGGGTCTGGCAACATTGATGTTTATTCATAACATTAATTGTAAATTAAAATAAAACTAATAACAACATAGGATTAGACAACATGCTATTTTACAGTAAATGAAAATTTTCATACTTTAAAGATTTTACACGGTCCCATTAATTCATTTTTAAACTATTTTCATCAGCTTAAACACTGGCTACAACTACAGAGACCTATCTTTCTAGTCTAACTATCTGCTTAAATTTTACAAGACTTTCATTTCCACCCAGAAAGGGAATGTGAGTCAGTGTCAAAGCAGCATCTGTATAATGTCTGATGGTTGATGGGATGGGTTCATGGCTTAAGGAATGTTGTTTATAGCAGAGAGATTTGAAGTTGGATTCCCCTGGACAACAGTGATGCAAACAAACTCCTAATCTACCAAAAAACATTAGTCATGACGTGATAAGCGGTTTTTAATGACTAGTTCTTACCCCTCCATTCTTATAGCTTCTCTTTGGCCTGCCATTCCTAGAATGCCAAAAGACATGAACTTTTATGCAAAAAATCCCTCAATATTCTCAGTTACAGTGGCAAGAAATATTATTTGACCCTTCAAGACACGTAGGGCCTTCACCACACACTAGCTCCACACTGCCTGCCTGCTGCTCATGCACGAAAAGACATTCTGTCCACTTAATTTTCGCTCCTTCTCAGCCATATTTTTTACATTTCCCCATGCTGAGTAGGCAAGTTCCCTTTGCTGAACAATATTAATCAGAAACTATGTTAGGCCTCCTCTTGGGCACACCTCCCAATCACAAGCAACCAATAACAATCCTTAATAAAGCAAAGATTGATAAGCAACCAATCCTTATAATTGCTACTAGTCATTACTGTGCCTTTTTTTTTTTTTTTTGCAAAGGTTTATCCCTCTTATGGAAAAGTTAAGTTGTTCCTGGACAATGTCAAGCTTGAAGCAGCTGCAGAAGGTGATTCTCTAAGAGAGATATTTATGTGATAAGACTAAGGAATATCAAGAAGCTTCTAAAAAAACAAATTCTTTTAAGGTTCTTCATACAAATATTCTTTAAAATACAAATAAGTGTGGAAAGGTTATGCAATGGATAAGATGATCATGCCCCCCAGACTTTAGTAATTTATGTTGAAACTCCTAATCCCCAAGGTGATATTATTTGGCGATGGAGCCATTAGGAGATAATTAGGTCATGAGTGTGAAATCCACATGATGGGACTGGTGCCCTCATGAAGAGAGACAAGAGAACTTGGTTCCCCTCTCTGCTCTCTGCCATATGAAAATACAATGAGAAGATGGTTGTCCGCAAACCAGGAAGAGGACCTTCACCCAAGAATACAACCATGCTGGTACACTGATCTCAAATTTCAGTCTCCAAAACTGTCAGATATACAGATTTGCTGTTTAAGCCACCTAGTCTAAAGTATTCTGTTATAACAAAGCAAACTCAGCAAACTAATCACATGACAAAGTCAGAGATTCATAAAACATTTTCCTCTTTTACAGGCTTATAAGGCACAAAGATTGAGAGTCAAGGAGGTAAGGGGAAAGTGTTCAATAAAATTAGGTGACGCTCACAGAAAGCTGCTGCTGCTGCTGCTGCTGCTGCTGCTGCTGCTGCTGCTAAGTCACTTGCGTCATGTCCAACTCTGTGCATCCCCATAGACGGCAGCCCACCAGGCTCCCCTGTCCCTGGAATTCTCCAGGCAAGAACACTGGAGTGGGTTGCCATTTCCTTCTCCACACAGAATATCTAATTAAGAAATGGTTCCCGTCCCAGATAGTCACATTTTGCTCATGACACTCTAAACCACTGCACAGTAACTAGTCTTGATTTACATACTTTATTTTAGTCACTCATTTTAGGTTTGTCTTTTCATGAGATGGTTTATAGCAGCTCCAGAATTTGTTATTCTCTTACAGTACAATGCTTATTTTTGAAGGTTCCACAAAGTTCCTTAAATTAAAAAGATACCAGGGAAATTTGAGTCACCATAAGCATGATCATCTAAAAAGAATATCAAAGTCAATAAAATTACTTCCACATTAACACTACAAGAACAATTTAATTTAAATCAAAGATGAGAAACTATCCCAAAGTGCCTAAGGTGCTGACAAGTTCTATATCATACTTTTTTGAACACTTTTAAACATCACTTAAGGCTTTTCCACACTTTTCATGACTCTATGAACAATGATAATCTTTACATAATGAATTAGAATGAAACGAATTTATAAAGAAAAGCATAATGTAGATATAAGCTGGAAAGCAATGAAAGCATTTTCATCAATTAATAGTTCCAATTTTACATTACAATTTCTAGACCAAGCTTTAGTCTCTTTTCTATTTTCCCAGACCACTTCTAGGCAAATACTTGTTCTTCATCACACACACAATAAAAGTATCAATAAGCTCCAAAAGTTCTCCTTTGGTTTTTATCGTAGAGACGCCAGGTGCAACTTGGAATTTCTTGTCACTACTAAATTATTTGTTTCGATTAACAGTTTTAGGAAAATAATAGCTGATAGTATACATCTCTAAGTAAAAGTTGAGCAAAGGTAGTATAGAATGCCATTCTTAAGAGGTTATTGGTTAATTTCATAATTTTGCATGAAAGTGGTAGCTACATGATTTGTTGCTGTTTTGTTGGCATTTAGAATATACTAGTAACAAAGAATATATATAAAACATCTACTAGATAGGAATTAGGATACTTGAGTGAGAAATATACTCAAATATCTCTTTTTGATATTTTGTCCTGCTATAGGATACTTTATTATCATTTGGTCTCAGTTTCTTATTGGTATCAGCTTTGTGTGTGTTAGTAGCTCAGGCATGTCCAACTCTTTTCTACCTGATAGACTGTAGCTTGCCAGGCTCTTCTGTCCATGGAATTCTTCAGGCAAGAATACTGAAGTGGGTTGCCATTCCCTTCTCCAGAGGATCTTCCCCAACCCAGGGATAGAAGCTAAAGTGGTAGCTACATGATTTGTTGCTGTTTTGTTGGCATTTAGAATATACTAGTAACAAAGAATATATATAAAACATCTACTAGATAGGAATTAGGATACTTGAGTGAGAAATATACTCAAATATCTCTTTTTGATATTTTGTCCTGCTATAGGATACTTTATTATCATTTGGTCTCAGTTTCTTATTGGTATCAGCTTTGTGTGTGTTAGTAGCTCAGGCATGTCCAACTCTTTTCTACCTGATAGACTGTAGCTTGCCAGGCTCTTCTGTCCATGGAATTCTTCAGGCAAGAATACTGAAGTGGGTTGCCATTCCCTTCTCCAGAGGATCTTCCCCAACCCAGGGATAGAAGCTGTGTCTCCGACATAGTGGACAGATTCTTTACCATCTGAGCCATCAGGAAAGCTTTATTAAACTCTTTAAAATTTAAGAAATTTATAGATATGCTCTTAATGGTAAATGTTGCTGTTGCTTAGTCACTAAAGTGTGTCTGACTATTTTGCAACCCATGAACTATAAGCCACCAGGCTGCTCTGTCCATGAGATTTCCCAGGCAAGAAAATTGGAGTGTGTTGCCATTTCCTTCTCCAGGGGATCTTCCAGACCCAGGGACTGAGCCGGTGTCTTTCGCATTGGCAGGATTCTTTACCACTGAGCCACGAGAAAAGCCCAATAGTAAGTATACTAGATGAAAAAGCTAGTATGTGATGTCAGATTATTTAAACCTCTCTCATTCTCAGTTTGCATATTTCTAAAATTTTCTTTCTTTTGTAGAGTACCCCACTAGGGTATATGCAGTAAATTTGGAAACCACTCGTATAGTAGAAAGAAATGGGCTTCCCCCATCTCTTTCTCCACAACTATGTCTCATAGATACAAGGTCCATAATTAGTATATAATTTCAAAAGCAAGATGAAAAGCAAGCTAGTAGATACAATAATTTGGGTGAAGGAACTCTGGAATAAAATGCATATCCCCAAATTGTGTATGTGCTTGTTATAAAACTTTTATAATACTTTTTGTTGTTGTCCAGTCACTCAGTCATGTCCAACTCTTTGTGACCCCATGGACTGCAGCACACCAGGCTTCCTGTCCTTCACCATCTCCCAGAGCTTGCTCGAATTCATGTCCATTGACTTGGTGATGCCATCCAACGATCTTATCCTCTGTTGTCCCCTTCTGCTCTTGCCTTCAATCTTTCCCAGCATCAGGGTCTTTTCAAATGAGTCAGCTCCTTGCATCAGGCGGCCAAAGTACTGGAGCTTCAGCTGCAGCATCAGTCCTTCCAATAAATATTCAGGACTGATTTCCTTTAGGATGGACTGGCTTGATCTCCTTGCAGTCCAAGGGACTCTCAAGAGTCTTCTCCAACAACACAGTTCAAAAACTTCAGTTTTTGGCACTCAGTCTTTTTATGGTCCAACTCTCACATCCATATATGACTACTGGAAAAACCATAGCCTTGACTAGATGGACCTTAGTTGGCAAAGTAATGTCTCTGCTTCTTAATATGCTGCCCAGGTTGGTCATAGCTTTTCTTCCAAGGAGTAAGCATCTTTTAATTTCATGGCTGCAGTCACCATCTGCAGTGATTTTAGAGCCCAAGAAAATAAAGTCTGTCACTGTTTCCATTGTTTCCCTATCTATTTGCCAGGAAGTGATGGGACCAGATGCCATGATCTTAGTTTTTTGAATGCTCAATTTTAAACCAACATTTTCACTCTCCTCTTTCACTTTCATCAAAAGGCTCTTTAGTTCCTCTTTGCTTTCTGCCATAAGAGTGGTGTCACCTGCATATCTGCATAAAGTTTTATAACACTTTAAGTATATTAAAATATTCTGCATTTTTAGATGTTTTCAGATATATATCATTTTAGTAATTAATCACACTTTTTGCTATAATAAAATTGAAACAATCTAATTAGTTAATAGAGGTATAGTAGATATAAAAATTCATCTAATTATCTTCCATATAAGATACAATCACCATCTTGATTGTACTGCACACCACAATGGTGTGCAGTAATGAAAGGCACTCCAGTTAAAGATTAGCACAATCAATTAACCACATTATCCTAAGCTGTCCAAGTTTACGTATCAGTCTGAGTTATTCTGACATAATGAAATGTTTGAGAAAATACTGCAAATTATAAAACATACATGGCAAGTTTCTGTATTTGTAAAACACCAATAATATATAAAATATATACATATAGAGTATCTGAAGAGATATGTACACATGTGCTCACTCGTGTCTGATTCTTGGCAGCCCTATGGACTGTAGCCCACCAGGCTCCTCTGTCCATGGGATTTTCCAGGCAAGAATACCAGAGAGGGTTGCCGTTTTCCCTCCAGAGTTTCTTCCCAACCCAGAGATCGAACCCGTGTCTCTTGTATTAGCAGGCAGATTCTTCACCACTGAGCCACCTGAAAAGCCCTACAGAGATATAGTATTTGTACTAACCATGTTTTTCAGCTGGATTACAGTTATTTGAAATTTTTGTTAAATGTCTAGTTTTTCATTTACATGTATGTACTTCCTTTTTTATCCAAAAGAAACTCTAAAAAGAAATGTAGAACTTGAGTGTTCTGATTTTTACAAACTATTTTATTTTAAGCCAAATTACTTGCTTTTCTTGTTTATGTTTTGTGTATAAAAACACAGGTGAGTCACACTAATTTCATTATCAAATATTTACTTCCTTTCAATTTTTTCCTATTAACAGAGCCTAAGCAAAGGCTCTGGAGACAGACTGTCTGGATACAAATATTGGTTCTGCCATTTGCTAAGTATACAATTTCGGATGAATCATTTAATAGCTGTGTGTCTCAATTTTCTTGCCTACAAAATGATAATAACTGTATCTATTTTATAGGTTAACTGTGAGAAATAAATCAGATAATCCAGGAAAAATAAATCTGCTGGCATACAGGAGGTTTCTCTATAGGTATTAGCCATTTTTATCAATATATTTATTACTAACTAGAAAATATTTCAAATTAATTGAATAGAAATGAATAAAAAGAAGCATACACCAAAAAAAATGACATAGGATATTCTTTTCAATTAAATTACCCTTTAACAAAGTTTAGTGTCACAGAACTTAAGATTATTGCACTCTATAGAACATTTTACATATTGGCCAGTGGGGAGGCAATAGGCAGGAAACAGAAACCCAAAAGAACCTGGTTAAAGTATAAAGCAGAGACATGTAACATACTACTGTGCTAAATTAACACAGACAAACACTTGCACATGATTTCATGCTCACAGTGCTTATAAAACCAGCTGGATATCTATACCTAATAGATACCTAATGTAGAGCTATAGTTCATTCAAGTCAAAAATCTCTGCTCTCCCAAGGTTTTTCTGATAACTTCTAAAACTACTACCAAAACTTAGTCAACACTTATGACCCTTTAGGAACTATTTTTTGGACTAATAAATTAATTTGTTGCATCATTTTAAATTCTTAATTTATTTTCAAAGCAATGAATATGAATAGCTTAGTTCTTTCTAGAGCATTTGCAACCATGTCATACAATGATTAAGGGGAAATATGCAGAAAACTTATTTCAGCTAAGATCAAAGTATATTCACAAACCGTAATTAATTTTCATATTCTTTTAAAAAATGAATTACTAATTAAAGAAAAAAGTTCAATATAACAAATAAAATCCATTAACAATAATGTGTTGGAAATTGCCAATTTTAACATCAGTCTCATTGTAATTTTTAAGCTATACTTCTAAAAACACAGAATTAGTGTTTTTTAAGATATATTTCTCCTAAAACACTGTACTTTTTGGTAACAATATATTTCACAAATAAAATGAAGACACGGTAGACTGCACTGTTGATATAATTTTATCTCAGACACTACTAATAGCTGACTATGTTCAGAAATATCCAAGGCCATCAAAAAAGCACATATAGCTAAAACCTTAAAAATTAGTTTTAGTGCCTGTTTCCTGCCACAAATTACAATATTATCCTTGCATTTTTCCTTAGTCTAAATGAAATTCATTCCTCTTCTTAAACATCACAAGAAAATGTACTCCTTGAGATACTGGAAGAAAATTTCAGTACAGAAACAGTTCTATAATTAAACATGATTGACCCAACTCTGACCTCTAGCCATGTGACTAAGAAAACTGCTTGAAAATTGGTTTATACTGGATTGCTTATATATTAAAAATCACTTGTGTATGATGTTATTCAAATATAAGTTGCCAAGAAAAAGCTATTAATTTGTTAACACAGTTTCTAAGGTGTGGGAAATTCATCAATGATGATCTAAGATCTCAATATTATTCAGACAAAGAGCCCATAGACAAATCATCACAAAAGCAAGAAAGATGGAGCTATAATTTGTAGGTGTTAAAGAAACTGGATAACTTCCTGCAAGCCCAAAGATAAAAGAATTATAATTAGTTTGCCTGCTTCAACCTAAATGTCTATTGAACGTGTCTTAACTTGTATTGTCTGTGCTGGCCAAGTTCTTCCCCAGAGGAAAATGCATTTGAAAGTTTATTAACAGCTATACTATTACTATAGGAAGATGCTTTAAGATTACACTAAATTGTCAAGAAAATGATTATATTTTTCAATCATTTTTAGGTTATTTTGCTTCAAGTAAGCATTCAAATGAGCCTGGTGGGCTACAGTGCATGGGGTGGAAAAGTTGGACACAACTGAGCACGCAGCATTCAAACTCCATCTCTGTAAAAGGTTCTTTATAAAGGTTTTTTAGTTAAAAAGGCAAATAATTGTAGGAAATGCATGATGAGAAGAAACTGAAAAGTTTTTAAATCCTTTGCCTTGAGCCTGAGAAGTGTAAGAATAAGGAGGTGAAGTGGAATATTTATACCACTCAAAACATAGCTACAGCTGGTTCGTATCATTATGAACTAAAAGCCAACTCAAATACATAAAAAAAGAGGTTCACCTTATAATGAATGGGATAGTCACCTTCTCCAAAACTTAGTTTTCTAAGGTATTATGTTGCATGGTATTGGTTTAATGGATCATGATCTAACATTTTAATTGAAGAAGGTAAGATTTTTTTCTGCTTTGAAAAGTCTAAAATCCTCCATCAACTCAGCAGCTGTGTACAATTAAGAATGCACATAGGCTCAAGAGACTGAATTCACTTCCAGGTCCTCTGCTTATGAATCACCTACCCAGAGACATATTTTTAATGGAAACAGAATTTCTTTCTAAAGCAACAAATAAGTTATCTTGCAGGAATACTGCAGCAAGGCAACACTTCTTTACTAGCTATTGCACTGAACAGAGACAGGCTCCATTTTCTTTGCTTTAAGACATATAGTCAGGAAATGAGTTCTGTTTTTCATTTTCTGGAGGAAAAAAAAATATTAGAGTTGCCTTTCTAGTAATAGCAACATAAACTCCAAATCTTGTTATGGCAGATTAAAGATCTTTCACTGAGGATGAACACAGTATTTTGGATGGAAAAAGTAGAGTACATTAAGACTGTTCAAGACTGGTTCTGTTTACCTGGCCACCGTGTGCTCAATTTGCTGATCAAGATGAAATCCACTCTAATGCCTGGGATTGTAAAAAATGTGCTTATTAGCTAGTCAATTATTTAGCACAAGGGACTGATTTCAAGCGAGGAAGCCAACGTTCTTTCTGAGTGAAGGATAAAGGTGAGTGAACACAAAACTAAAAGTAATACTAATACTTATTTGAAATAAAAGACAACAGCTAAAGCTGAAACTCAAGGAAAATGAACTCAGTCTCACAGACATTCATATGCTGGCCATTGTATTACAAATTAGAGTATGTGGACATGTGCACAGTTTTGCTTTTAGCGACTGAACTGAATTGAACTGAACTGAAGCTGTTCTTAAAAAATTCTGTGGCTATCAATTCTTAATACTGGTCTGATATAAAGGATATAAAGCCTAAGAAGGAAAGCAACCCAGATTACATAATTCAGTGACCACAGCGACTCTTAATAGTAATTCTCTGAGTTGGAATATAATATAAATATATCCAATCACACTACACATTTTAAATGTACCCAATGTTACATGTCAATCACATCTCAAAAAGTAAACAGGAACTTTTACATCAATAGGCGTTGGAAAATAAAAATTATTCAGATAATTTATCTTTTTATCACTGGTCTTACTTTGAATCATTTTTCTAAACACTAGATAGAAGCCATACAAGAAACAATCACCATCTCTGCTATTTCTTTGACCTCATGTAGATCTGAACCACAGTGTATGTAAATCCAGACATAATCATTTAATCATATTATCCTGAGTTATCCAGGAATATTTGTAACTCTTTCAGATGTTCTGATGTAATGAACTGGATCATTTATTCACCTGGTCCTCTTTACTTTGACTGTAGAAGCCCAGGTTGGAAGCAATCAAAGGAAAATAAGATAACTGATGGTCTGAGTACTTCAGAAGCTTAATTTTTTATGACTACAGTCTTTCACTTGAAAAACAGCATGAATCCTCTCTTATTTGATGCTGTGTTTATACAATTTTCACTTCATGGCACTTACTCTTGTTTAGTAAAACTTCTTTCTGAAAGTCACCAGTATTTTCTTTGTTTCAACAGAAAATTACACTCATAAAATGACAGAAGATAGATTCTGCTCACAGAATTATAGAAATACCCTTACTTTTTACTGATTTTTTTTATACTCCCTCAATGACAGGACATATGCCCTAGTCAATCAGAAATGCAAGTTTAATTGCTCAGTTAGCGCTATTCATCTTGCAGTATTGTGCAAGGGGTTAATGAAACAAGGAAGTTAGCTTTAGTTTCTCCTTAATACTTTCTCAAGATCTGCAAATGAGATCTGCATTCTATAATTGGGAGGTGAAGCTGGAAACCTCAAGTCACTGGAAAAATTCAGACTAAAACTATGACTTAATTCCTTAAAATCTATTAACTTTACTCTGAAAATAGAATTGTTTTAATATTAAAATAAAAATACCATCTCTGTGACACCCTTTTATAAGACTGAATTTGTGACTAAATTACTAGGCCATTATTTTTTCAATTGACTTCCATAAATGAAACTACTGAAGTTTTACTGTTTATGGTCTCTCAAACAGACTAGAAAACATAAAGAATGTCATAATAGTTTTCTAGTTTTTTCACTCCCTAACCACAGTTTGAAGGAAACTTTAAAATGGAAAATAAAGTACTAAGAATGAAGTACTATTTGTTTTAGAACTATAATTCAGGCTGAAAAAAAGAGTAAGTTCAATATCAGGCATTAAATGTAAGAGAGCAATATGAATGACTCCCTCTTAAATTAGAAGTATGTTTTACACTGTTCCAGTAGAAAAATAATATACATAAAATACTTTCAGGGTTGAAGGAAACTTTAAAATGGAAAATAAAGTACTAAGAATGAAGTACTATTTGTTTTAGAACTATAATTCAGGCTGAAAAAAAGAGTAAGTTCAATATCAGGCATTAAATGTAAGAGAGCAATATGAATGACTCCCTCTTAAATTAGAAGTATGTTTTACACTGTTCCAGTAGAAAAATAATATACATAAAATACTTTCAGGGCAGATTCCAATATCCACATACATCTCAATAAGTAGCATCATCTATTTCCATGAAACTATAGACTATAATGGCAAGACCAAAAGATGTATATTTAAGAATAAAACAAATACTAAAACCAGAATTAGGAAAGTTTAACTTAATTTTATAGAAATAGTAAAATAACATTATGTATCAAAGAAACACAGAGCTCCTGAAACATGTCTCAATGATTCTAAAAGCTAGCTCGACAAAAATAGCATAGAATTTATTTTTTGAATATAAGTTTCTCCACATTCATTTTGAATTTGTTTTTGTGAGGAAAACACTATCCAGAGAATTGTTATTTCTGTTACATTTAATATGCATAAGAGCTATCATTTAGCCATCTAAGTTGGCCGTTCAGTTCAGTTCAGTTGCTCAGTCGTGTCCAACTCTTTGTGGCCATTAATGAAGGCTAAATTATCAATTACCAACACAAAAATATAATTACACATACATTTCATAAGAATAGATTTCCCTGATGGCTCAGATGGTAGAGAATC
>SJYC01087491.1:0-132397 GCA_006408675.1 Madoqua kirkii
AAGACTCTGATGCTGGGAAAGATTGAAGGCAGGAGGAGAATGGGACAACAGAGGATGAGGTGGTTGGATGGTAACACAGACTCAACGTTGATGAGTTTGAGTAAACTCCAGGAGTTGGTCATGGACAGGGAGTCTAGTTGTGTGGCAGTCCATGGGGTAGCAAAGAGTTGGACACGACTAAGTGACTGAACAGAACTGAACTTCATTGCCAGATCAAGAAGCCTAGATTTTACCTATGAATCATAAGGAATCATTGATTCAAATTATCATGCTTTTATTTACCACTGTAGAAATAACAATTTATTTCCCAAATTGAAAATAATCTAACAAGTCAGGCCCTTTAATATCATACTCTGAATCAGTAATTCGAGATTACAAAGCCCTGAAATCAAAGTCAACCAATAAACCACTCCAGAAAGAAAAAAATTAGTAAGACCTAAAATGGACAGTGACTGATCCCAATGAGATATGAAACCTTCTTCCTAGTATTTTATGGAGATCTGTTCTGAGTGGATGGGTGAGCATTTTAGGGAAGGAGAAGAATTTTAGACTCACAGGCGCCTTTGGAAGCAGAGTGTAATGTAGTGTGTATTGAGGAAGAGCAGAGTCAGGTAAAGGAATGATGGACTAGGACAATTGCTAGGTGAGACTTAGATGGCCAGGTAAAAGTGAACACTCTAGCACTGGGTCAGTTTTCTTCAAATGGTTGATGTAAATTTTTTTTAATAGAAAATTTACTGCAGTCATGTTATTGGATGCTATAACCGATCTGTTCTTTAAAATGCACTTACAGACCACCAAGAAGAATAAAAAATCTCAGGGGGAAGATTCAAATAACAGTTCCTCAATCTTCACATGTGAGAAATCATGGGGGAAACCTGGGGTCTTGTTTATGCTGTTCATTCTACCTGGAATGTTCTTTACAGAGTCTCTTTACATGGCTTATGTCTATTCATCATTTAAGAATTACGTGAACCATCACTTCCTTCAGAAATTCAGGTCAGGTCAAGGGGCCTTCTGTAAACCCCCATCACATGTATATACGACATTTGTACTGGACATGGAAAAAACAGGTTGGTTCCAAATAGGAAAAGGAGTACATCAAGTCTGTATATTGTCATCCTGCTTATTTAACTTCTATGTAGAGTACATCGTAAGAAACCTTGGGCTGGAAGAAGCACAATCTGGAATCAAGATTACTGGGAGAAATAGCAATAACCTCAGATATGCAGATGACACCACCCTTCTGGCAGAAAGTGAAGAACTATAGAGCCTCTTGATGAAAATGAAAGAGGAAAGTGAAAAAGTTGGCTTAAAGCTCAACATTCAGAAAACTAAGATCATGCCATCTGGTCCCATCACTTCATGGCAAATGGATGGGAAAACTGTGGACTCAGCGGCTGACTTTATTTTTCTGGGCTCCAAAATCACTGCAGATGGTGATTGCAGCCATGAAATTAAAAGAATCTTACTCCTTGGAAGCAAAGTTATGACCAGCCTAGACAGCATATTAAAAAGCAGAGACATTACTTTGTCAACGTGATCCATCTAGTCAAGGTTATGGTTTTCCAGTGGTCATGTATGGATGTGAGAGTTGGACTATAAACAAAGCTAAGCACCGAAGAGTTGATGCTTTTGAACTGTGATGTTGGAGAAGACTCTTGAGAAGCCGTTGGACTGCAAGGAGATACAACCAGTCCATCCTAAAGAGATCAGTTCTGAATATTCATTACAAGGACTGATGCTGAAGCTGAAACTCCAATACTTGGCCACCTGATGCGCAGAGCTGACTCATCCTGGGAAAAATTGAAGGCAGGAGGAAAAGTGGACAACAGAGGATTAAATGGTTGGATGGGATCACCGACTCAATGGACATGGTTTTGGGTGGATTCTGGGAGTTGGTGATGGACAGGAAGGCCTGGTATGCTGCAGTTCATGGGGTTGCAAATAGTCCGACATGACTGCATGACTGAACTGAACTGAATACACCTATTAAAATGATTTTTAAAAGATTAAATGGATGAACTACTTTATGTAATAGACCATCACAATGTTTAATGTTTTTATATTTTCACTTGTTTTTCAAAAATTGTCAAATTTCTAAACTAAATTAATTCACAAAGGTTGTATGATCACTCTATGCTGTAGAAAAACTCTGTATCTTGAAAAAAAGAGGCTTTAGAAATTCATCACTTTGGATAATGCAGAAACAATATATTTTCAGACAATTCATCTTACATGTTGAATTAAATTTCATGATTGCATGTAACAGTGGATAATTATTTAATCTGATTTAATTCATATTTTATGAATTATAAATTAATCAACATAATTTAATTCAAAAATGAGGAAACAGAGTAGATATCAGTTGTATATAAACAAGAACTTTTTAAAGTTTTGCAGTATCTGGGAAACCAATTTAGAATCAGGTTTAAAAATAATAAATACTGTATTAAAGATGTCAAAAGTGTCCTCTATATTCACATTTGTTTCTTAGCAACCAGGTTCTAATCTTGTTAAATTGTGTACCCTTAGTTGAAGAGACAGTTTTAGTATGCATATCCAAATATATGTATATACATAGGCTAGGGATATGTGCCTGTGTGCGTGTATGTGCCCATAGTACTGTACTAAATTCTTATAAACACAAAACCAAATAAACATGAAAAGGAGTGAGATCAGAGAAGCTCCAAAAAAAGATTAATGAAATCAGGCCCTCAGCAGAGTCAATGACTGGCCATTCTGTTGCTGTAGTTGCTGTTGCTTAGCAGCTAGGTTATTCTTTTGTGACACCCCCTCCACTCCCCCCCACCCATACACTGTAAACTGCTGGGTTCCTCTGTCTCTTGGATTTTCCAGGCAAGAATACTGGAGTAGGTTGCCATTTCCTTCTCCAGGGGATCTTCCCAACAAAGGGATCAAACTCACATCTCCTGCATTGGCAAGTGGATTCTTTACTGCTGAGCCACAATGGAAGCCCACGTGTAGCTAATTACATCTTTATAGATAGTAAGGAAGTTTTAGTAAAAGCTTGTAATGAATAGCTAGAATACCCTTGAGGATATAACTAGCATAAAATATTTATTAAGGCCAAATACTTAAAAGTATAGTGTTTTGTATAAGTTGATTTTTATGTGGGTAGGACTTGAGACTCTACTTAATGGCTTATTTTGCACTTGTTGTTTAGTCACTAAGTCATGTCTGACTCTTTGTAACCCCGTGGACTGCAGCACCCCAGCCTTCCCTGTCTTTCACTAACTCCTGGATTTTGCTCAAACTCATGTCCACTGAGTCAGTGATGGCCATCCAACCATCTCATCCTCTGTCACTCGCTTCTCCTCCTGCTTTCAGTCTTTCCCAGAATTAGGGTCTTTTCCAATGAATGGGCTCTTCACATCAGGTGGACAAAGTATTAGATCTTCAGCTCCAGCATCAGTCTTTCCAAGGAATATTCAGGACTGGTTTTCTTTAGGATTTACTGGTTTGATCTCCTTGCAGTCTAAGGGACTCTCAAGAGTATTTTCCAACACCACAATTCAAAAGCATCAATTCTTTCACACCCAGCCTTTTTTATGATCCAACTCTCACATCCATACATAACTACTGGAAGTCTTGCTTTGACTGTACAAACTTTTGTTGGTAAATTGATGTTTTTGCTTTTTAATATGCTGTCTAGTTTTGCCATAGTTGTTCTTCCAAGGAGCAAGCATCTTTGTATATCATGGCTGCAGTCACAATCCACAGTGATTTTGAAGCCCAAGAAAATAAAATCTGCCTCTGTTTCCCCATCTATTTGCCATGAAGTGGTGGGACTGGGTGGGATGATATTCATTTTTGTGAAGATTTAAACCAGGTTTTCCAATCTCCTTTCATCCTCATCAGCAGTTTCTTAGTTCGTCTTCACTTTCTGCCATTAGAGTGGTATCATCTGCAAACCTGTACACAGTCGTCATTAAATTGTGGAATTTTTAAAGCTTTGTTGACTGAAGAAACATACAACCTAAAAGTTGAGAGCTGTATGTCTATTTGGTGGAAATTGTTAGGACTTCAAGCCTGAGAGACAGCATCTCAAGTAGCCTAAGAAACTGCTCTGAGGAGGCAGAGGAAGGAGGCAGCTTATAAAGAAGTTTGCAACAAAGGGGGCAGATAGAACATCAGATTATTGTTAATTAAGGAAACTAGATATCTCAAGTTAAGGAATTTAATGCTCTTCTAAATATGGGAAGATGCAAGCTCTGGGCTTGCATCCTTTTCATGTGCATCTCAGCTCTCTAAGGCCAGCATCCTGCTTCTCGATTATTCACATCCTTTATTCTTCATTTGTTCACCATAGAGAGTGGTGGGTGTGGTGGATGGCTGGCACTTGCACTTTCTCCCACCCCCTTGTGCTCCTCCAACCATGGGGAGCGGTTGATAGCTGGCATTGTTCTTCCCGGCTCGGAAATTTACATTTGGAAGGTTGCAATCCCCAATGGCTGTGCCATCCTTGTATACCGCTAAGGCAGGAAATATTCCACTTCACAGCTTTATGAAGCTATTCCCTATGGCCTAGACTCTCAAATTGAAATCTGAGAATGCCATAAGAATTTTTAATTTTTGAGATATCATTTTAATAATCTGAGAAAAATTACCACAAAAAATAACAACAAAAGTTCTCTTTTGCAGTGTTATTTCCCAATTGAATTATATCCTAAGTCAGTACAAAATAAAATAATACTCTCCATGTTTCCAGTCTTCACAGACACCCTCCATTCTCCCTCCCTAGCTTACTGTTGAGTAGAAACCTTGGTGGTGGTGGTCTAGTCACTAAGTTGGGTCCAACTCTTGTGACCCCATGGACTCCACACAAGAATACCAGAGTGAGTTGCCATTCCCTTCTCCAGGGGACCTTCCCAACCCAGGAATCAACCCAGGTCTCCTGCATTACAAGCAGATTCTTTATCGACTAAGCTACAAGGGATGCCCCCAACTAAAACCTTACCAATCACACAGTCAGTGAATATATATTTTTATGTTAAGTGTATTATCTGTATACATTTTCTACATTCCTGACACACTTAACTTTTCAATTTTTTTGATAGTTCTAGACAATACAGAGAATCTGTGAGTCTTTTCCAATTGTCACAAACCTCAAAAAAAAAAAAAAATCCAACATATTTGTTGAAAAACACCTGCATATAAGTGGACCTGTTGCAGGAAGGCACACTCCTTCCAGGGCCTGAAACTGGGCTCTTGTCTAACACTTGGAAATGAATTGTCCGAGGAGACACATCTGCAGACAAACCAAGAAATTTTTCTGGGAAAGGGCACCTGGGTGGAGAGCAGTAGGATAAGGGAACCCAGGAGAACTGCTCTGCCACGTGGCTCGCAATGTTGGGTTTTATGGTGATGGGATTAGTTTCCGGGTGGTCTTTGGCCAATCATTCTAATTCAGAGTCTTTCTTGGTGGCACACACATTGCTCAGCCAAGATGGATGCTAGCAAGAGGGATTCTGGGAAGTGGACGGACAGGCAATGTCTCCTTTAAATCCTTCCCGAACTCTTCTGGTTGGTGGTGGCTTCTTAGTTCCGTACTCCTTATCAGGATCTCCTGTCATAAAACAACTCATGCAAATGGTTACTATGGTGCCTGGCCAGGGTGGGTGGTTTCAATCAGTGTGCTTCCCCTAACAGACCCATAGTTCAAGACTGGTCCACGGCATATAAGTAGACCCACAGTTCAACAACAAACCCATGTTGTTCAAGTGTCAATTGTACGAAACTCTTCACAGTAAACATAGCAGAATATGTTCATAAATGTGGAATAGATAAAAAGTTTTTAAATAAAACAACAAAACATCCATGAAAGAAGAGAACTGATAACTGTACTTCATCAAAAACTTCAGTTCTATGAAAGATACTATTAACAGAATGAAAAAGCAAGCCACAATCTGGGAGAAAGTATTTACAATTCACATATCTGAGAAAGGAATTGTGTCTAAAATATATATTTTTTTAATTTAAAAACTCCAAAATAAGAAAATAACCAATAAAACAATGGATAAAATATTTGAAGACACTGCCCCAAAGAAGATATTAATATATAGATAGGAAATGAACACATGAAAAGATGCCCAACAGCATTAGTCATTAATGAGATGAAAATAATAACAATGAAATCCTACTATAAAATTACAGTGGCTTAAATTAAAAATACTGACAACACAATGCTGACAAGGATGTAAAGCACATAAAACTTACATAACTAACTGATTAGCATGCAAAATGGTACTGAAACTGGAAAAGCAGTCTGGCAATTTCTTAAAAACTTAAACATTATTTGACTAAGCAGTCCCACTTACTGGTATTTATTCTAGAGAAATAAGACTTTCCTGGTGGCTCAGATGGTAAGGACTCTGCCTGCAGTGCAGGCGACCTGGGTTCAATCCTTGGTTGGGAAGATCACCTGGAGAAGGAAATAGCAACCCATCCAGTATTCTTGCCTAAACAATTCCCATGGACAGAGGCATTGGGGCTTCCCTGGTGGCTCAGACAGTAAAGAATCTGCCTGCAATTCAGGAGACCCAGATTCAATTCCGGGCTGGGAAGATATCCTAGTAAAAGGAATTGTAACCCACTCCAGTATGCTTGACTTTTAATAAGATCCTGGAGAAGACTAGAAAGAAAAGAGGAGCACTAAAGACAACCAAAGACTTGTCAAAGACAGTGCTCAACAAAGGAGCCAAACGCCCCTTGTTCTTTTCTATGAAATGGCTAGGGAAGTATCTGATACTGTGTTCAGAGAGTACACTCCCACCTTCTATCACCCTTAATATTCTATTAGTTCTTTCAAGTCCTCCAAACACTTAAGAAAATTTTGCTCTTATTTTAGTATTTGTAAATCAGTCAACAAAGACTGTGGTGTGATATACGAATGTCAGTATACGAAACGAAATATTAAGGATCAGAATTCACTATACTTCAGTTCAGTTAGGTCACTCAGTCATGTCTGACCTGTGACCCCATGGACTTTGTAGCATGTCAGGCTTCCCTGTCCATCAACAACTCCCAGAGTTTCCTCAAAATCATGTCCACTGAGTGAGTGATGCCATCCAACCATCTCACCCTTTGTCGTCCCCTTCTCCTCCTGCCTTCAGTCTTTCCCAGCATCAGGGTCTTTTCCAATGAGTCAGTTCTTTGCATCAGGTGGCCAAAGTATTGGAGTTTCAGCTTCAGATCAGTCCTTCCAACGATATTCAAGACTCATTTCCTTTAGGATGGGCTGGTTTGATCTCCTTGCAGTCCAAGGAACTCACAACAGTCTTCTCTACCACCACAGTTCAAAAGCATCCATTCTTTAGCACTCAGCTTTCTTTATAGCCCAAACTCTCACATCCAAATTTGACTACTGGAAAAACCATAGCTTTGACCAAATGGACCTTAGTTGGCAAAGTAACGTCTCTGTTTTTTAATATGCTTTCTAGGTTGGTCATCGCTTTTCTTCCAAGCAGAAAGTGTCTTTCAATTTCATGGCTGAAGTCACCATCTGCAGTACTTTTCAGTTCAGTTCAGTTCAGTCGCTCAGTCGTGTCCAGCTCTTTGCAACCCCATGAATCGCAGCACACTAGGCCTCCCTGTCCATCACTAACTCCCAGAGTTCACTCAGACTCACCTCCATCAAGTCAGTGATGCCATCCAGCCATCTCATCCTCTGTCGTCCCCTTCTCCTCCTGCCCCCAGTCCCTCCCAGCATCAGAGTCTTTTCCAGTGAGTCAACTCTTCACATGTGGCTAAAGTACTGGAGTTTCAGCTTTAGCATCATTCCTTCCAAAGAAATCCCAGGGCAAAAGCTGACCTTTTCCAGTCCTGTGGCCACTGCTGAGTTTTCCAAATTCGCTGGCATATTGAGTGCACCACTTGCACAGCATCATCTTTCAGGATTTGAAATAGCTCAACTGGAATTCTATCACCTCCACTAGCTTTGTTCGTAGGGATGCTTTCTAAGGCCCACTTGACTTTGCATTCCAGGATGTCTGGCTCTAGATGACTGATCACAACATCATGATTATCTGGGTCGTGAAGATCTTTTTTGTACAGTTCTTCTGTGTATTCTTGCCACTTCTTCTTACTATCTTCTGCTTCTGTTAGGTCCATACCATTTCTGTCCTTTATCAAGACCATCTTTGCATAAAATGTTCCCTTGGTATCTCTAATTGCCCCCCAAAATAAAGTCTCTTTTTCCATTGCTTTTCCATCTATTTGCCATATAGTGATAGGACTGGATGCCATGATCTTAATTTTCTGAATGTTTTAAGCCAGCTTTTTCACTTTTTCACTTTCATCAAGAGGCTCTTTAATTCCTCTTCGTTCTCTGCCATAAGGGTAGTGTCATCTGCATACCTGAGGTTATTATTTCTCCCGGCAATCTTGATTCCAGCTTGTGCTTCATCCAGCCTGGCATTTCACATGATGTACTCTACATATAAGTTAAATAAGCAGTATGACAATATATGGCTTCCCTGGTGGCTCAGAGGTTAAAGCGTCTGCCTCCAATGCCGGAGACCTGGGTTCGATCCCTGGATCAGGAAGATACCCTGGAGAAGGAAATGGCAATCCACTTCAGTATTCTTGCCTGGAGAATCCCATGGACAGAGAAGTCTAGTAGGTTACAGTCCACAGGGTCACAAAGAGTCGGACACGACTGAGCAACTTCACCTCACCTCATGACAGCATACAATCTTGACGTACTCCTTTTCCAATTTGGAATCAGTCTGTTGTTTCATGTCTGGTTCTAACTGTTGCTTCTTCACCTGCATACAGATTTCTCAGGAGATGGGTAAGGTATTGGTACTCCCATCTCTTTATGAATTTTCCAGTTTGTTATGATTCACACAGTCAAAAGTTTTGGAGTAGTCAATAAAGCAGAAGTACATGTTTTTCTGGAACTCTGTAACTTTTTATGACCCAAAGGATGTTGGCAATTTCCTCTCCGGTTCCTCTGCCTTTTCTAAACCCAGCTTGAACATCTGGAAGCTCTCCATTCACGTACTGTTGAAGCCTGGCTTGGAGAATTTTGAGCATTACTTTGATAGCATGTGAGATGAGTGAAATTGTGTGGGAGTTTGCCTTTCTTCAGGATTGGAATGAAAACTGACCTTTTCCAGTCCTGTGGCCACTGATGAGTTTTCCAAATTTGAGTTTTCATTATACTTAGAAATTCCTTTTTTTTCTTCTTCTTCTTTTTTAAAAATACTTATTTGGCTGCACCAGGTCTTAGTTGTGGCATGTGGGATCTAGTTCCCCAACGGGTCAAGCCTGGGCCTCCTGAATTGGGAGCAAAGAGTCCTAGCCACTGGACCACCAGGGAAGTTCCTACACTTAGCAATTCTTGAAAAAGTGACTCAACAATACACTCAGTTTAATTAACTGCGCACACTTGCTACCTTTCAACTGGTGCTCATTGATGCAGTATTTATAGGCAACTTTGTTTGCCTTGCACTATTTCATCAGTCCTCTTCCTTCCTGATTTCATTTTAAGAAATCATACTCTCTTATGGACTTTCCCAAAACTTTAGACTAAATAGTTCCCTTTTTTGGCTGTTATTAGTTATTTCTCTTGGTTTTCCCAGTAACATGCATCTCTATTCCACAAAACATTCCTTCAAAATTAAAAAAAAAAAAATTAAACATCCTTCAACCCCACAATACCTATCCTATGAATATTTCCTACAGCAATACTGTCACAAATTTATGTCAAATTTATGTGTCCTATAGCACTATATGCTCTTTAAAAAAAAAAAAAAGGAAATGACTAAATGTCTACTTTTGAGGGAATGATTTAATCAAGTATGCTTCATTTACTCATTGAAATACAATGCAGTTATTAAAAAGGAGATAAAATTTTAATATACTGCAATGAAAGCATATAGACAGGGAAAGAAAAAAAACTTGGTGCATTGCAAAGCACTGAAGAATAACATAAGGTATATATGTATATGGATATATGTATGCTTATAAAAATATCAAGAAGCATATACACCAAACTTTTCATGGTGGAGATATTAGGAGAAACACACTGACTGAAACCGCCCACTCCAGCCAGGCACCATAGTAACTACTTCCATGCCTTATTTTATGACACAAGGTCCTGTTGAGGAACTTAGTACTAATAAGCCACCAAGAGGAAGAGTTAAGGAAAGGGCAAAAGGAGATGCC
Source organism: Madoqua kirkii (assembly GCA_006408675.1). Lineage (NCBI taxonomy): Eukaryota > Metazoa > Chordata > Mammalia > Artiodactyla > Bovidae > Madoqua > Madoqua kirkii. Next base: position 10,195 of record SJYC01087491.1, read on the forward strand.
ACGTGTCCTCTAACCTCTCAGAATCCTTCTCACTGGCATCCATCTTGGCTGAGCAATACATGCGCCAACAGGAAGGACCCTAAGTCAGAATCACTGGACAGAGAAAACCATCAGCCATGTGACCAAACAGTCCTCCCAGTTTCCCTTACCTACTGCTCCCCACCTAGGTGCCTCCTCCCAATAAAGCCTCTGTTTTATCAGCATGTGTGTCTCCTCAGACAATTCATTTCTAAGTGTTAGACAAGAGCCCCCATTTGAACCCTGGAAGGGGTCCCCCTTTCTGCAACAGAGAATAGGATTAACAGGGACCATTCTATTTCCGCACTGATTTTATACCAAATTTGTATTACCATTGAATTGTTAAAATATTACCTTTAAACTACACAACCTTAACACATATTCATCAGGTCAAGCCTAACCTCCTCAGAGAAAACTATTCTCTCTTATATTCCTATTTTATTTTATTCAGTATACAATCTGTGATCATTTTGTTAAAGATTTTTGCCTTTCTCCCATCGAAAGTAACAGGGCAGGGATCACATCTGTCTTGAATTGTGTCTCACATTTAGAAGTCTCTCAATAATTATTTACCTCCAGAAAGACGAGAGATGTGGTAATTTTCTACAGAATCAAGGCAGTTCCTGTTCCTGTTATAGTTAAACTGTCTGTGGCTCTTTACACTTAAGAGAGTTACAGAGGAGAGTAGTAAATGTTTATTGAATGAATGAAACAATGAATGAAGCACCCGCTAATATATAGGGACCACGAATATGTAACATATAAGCTTACAAAAGGGAATGGAGATGGAGGCATAAACATTCTCAGAGTTCAGGGATTCGGTTGACTAACTGGGGAAGCTAAAACCACAGAAACGCAAACAGCAGCAACCAGGGGACAGGCTAAAGCCCTTAGAACCAGGGTAAAGCCGAGAAGATCTGATGAACGTGGGAGAGATGTAGTAGGAGCCAGGTGTCCAAAGGAAAAGGCCAGGCTCATGGAGCTATAAGGGTTCTATAGGAAAGTATGCTCAGAGGAACACGACTACGGGACGACTAACGAGAGGTCCTAACAGCTGTGCAAAATATAGAACGCTACCTTTCCACCCAAGAACTCAATTTGCGCGACCAAGCAAGCCGTTGGCTCGAAACGCTGGCGTCATCTTGCAGCGCCCAAATCAGAGGTAAGAGAAAGGTAAAGACTGGAAGGGTTCGAGGGAAGACTGGCGGTCACTTGACACTTTGGGCCTCCTTTCTCTTCCGGCGGAAGGAACGATAGAGTCGGGTTAACAAGGCAGGAGAGAAATTTATAATAAACAAGAGTTTAGAGGAATCTGATATAAATACATTGCGTCTATGTCTCTGTTTCGCTTTTACCTTTTCGTTCAGTTGCTCAATCGTGTCCGACTCTGCGACCCCATGAATCGCAGCACGCCAGGCCTCCCGGTCCATCACCAACTCCCGTAGTTTACTCCAACTCATTTACCTTTTACATGTGTCCTAACGTGGGTCAGGAAGACCCCCTGGAGAAATGGCAACCCACTCCAGTATTCTTGCCTGGAAAATCTCATGCACTGAGAAGCCTGGTTACAATCCATGGGGTCGCAAAGAGTCGGACACAACTGAGCGATTTCACTTTTTGCTTTTCAAAGTGACGTTGCCCAAGTCAAAGATGGCCGCGCAGGCGCTGGGTCTAACCATAGAAACCTACCATAGAGACTAAGTCCTAGAATGCCCCAACGTGGCGGCCTGTGGGCCGGAACAGACCACCTACCCACCGGCTTCCGTTGAGGAAGCTCGTGGCGGGTCGGGCGGTAGAGTCCTTGCGGTGCACGAAGATGGTGGAGGAAGAGGGCATCCGCGTGGTTCGTTGTGGCGGCAGCGAGTTGAACTTCAGGAGAGCGGTGTTCTCTGCGGATTCTAAGTATGAGGCCATGGGTAACTGCCGGCCCGGCTGAGGGTGGCGAGAACTGCCGGGCGCTTCTGGCTCGGGGAAGCGGCGCGCGCGGGAGGGAGCCGGGGTCCGGGTGCTGCTAGAAGAGTCGGAAACCCCTTAATCCAGAGGCACCGCAGGCTGGGGCGCGCTCGCTTCCCGGCTCCCCGGACCTGCCGATAGGTTGAGGGGCCCCCCGGCTGACCCTTGTGTCTAGAATCGGCTCAGCATTGGAGAGGCTGGAAAATGGCTCAGACACAGATGTGTACGCCGCTACTCTTGGAAAACCAGGAGTAAACAGCCTTCTTTCGGACCGAATTGTGACTTGGGTTACTGAACGATTGCAGTTCCGATTTCTTTGCACTTCCCTAACACCTAAAAGATACGTTTTGATAGCCTAGATTCTGTGTGAGATAAATATATGCGTAAGCCCTGATGGCCTTTCTCAGGAGTTCAGTGTAGCTGAATGCGTACCTAAGCCCGGTTCATCTATTGTGTGCTTTTCGCAAAGTTCTTAATCTTTGCTTCAGTTGCCTCATCTGTAAACGGAAATAATATTTAGTAGTTCATTTCATAGGGTTATTACAAGAAGATTAAATGCCTTAATACATATTGTTAAGTCCTTCAGTTGTGTTCGACTCTTTGCGGCCCCATGGACGGCAGCACAAAGGCTTCCCTGTCTTTCACTGTCTCCCGGAATTTGCCCAAACTCTTGTCGTTTGAGTCAATGATAATACCATCCAGCCATCTCATCCACTGTCACCCCGCCTCCTGCCCTCAATCTTGCCCAGCACTAGGGTCTTTTCCAATGGATCTTCACAGTTCAGTTCAGTTCAGTCCCTCAGTCTTGTCCAACTCTGTGACCCCATGAATTGCAGCACGCCAAGCCTCCCTGTCCATCACCAACTCCCGGAGTTCACTCAAATTCACGTCCATCGAGTCAGTGATGCCGTCCAGCCATCTCATCCTCAGTCGTCCCCTTCTCCTGCCCTCAATCCCTCCCAGCATCAGGGTCTTTTCCAGTGAGTCAGCTCTTGGCATGAGGTGGCCAAAGTACTGGAGTTTCAGCTTTAGCATCATTCCTTCCGAAGAACACCCAGGACTGATCTTCAGAATGGACTGGTTGAATCTCCTTGCAGTCCAAGCGACTCTCAAGAGTCATCTCCAACACCACAGTTCAAAAGCATCAATTCTTCAGCGCTCAGCCTTCTTCACAGTTCAACTCTCACATCCATACATGACCACAGGAAATACCATGAGGTGGCCAAAGTATATAGAGAGCATGTGAAACAATGCTTGTCATTGAATGGCTCAATATATGTCAGCTCTTACATCATTGCTATATTGTGAACATCATCTCACTTCATGGGAAATAGATGGGGAAACTGGAAACAGTGTCAGACTATTTTGGGGGGCTGCAAAATCACTGCAGATGGTGATTACAGCCATGAAATTAAAAGACGCTTACTCCTTGGAAGAAAAGTTATGACCAACCTAGATAGTATATTCAAAAGCAGAGACATTACTTTGCCGACTAAGGTCCATCTAGTCAAGGCTATGATTTTTCCTGTGGTCATGTATGGATGTGGGAGTTGGACTGTGAAGAAGGCTGAGCGCCGAAGAATTGATGCTTTTGAACTGTGATGTGGGAGAAGACTCTTGAGAGTCCTTTGGACTGCAAGGGTATCCAACCAGTCCATTCTGAAGGAGATCAGCCCTGGGATTTCTTTGGAAGGAATGATGCTGAAGCTGAAACTCCAGTACTTTGGCCACCTCATGTGAAGAGTTGACTCGTTGGAAAAGACTCTGATGCTGGGAGGGATTGGGGACAGGCAGAGAAGGGGACAACCGAGGATGAGATGGCTGCATGGCATCACTGACTCTATGGATGTGAGTTTGAGTGAACTCTGGGAGTTGGTGATGGACAGGGAGGCCTGGCGTGCTGTGATTCATGGGGTTGCAAAGAGTTGGACACGACTGAGTGACTGAACTGAACATCATCTAGAAATGATACAATATATCACTCAGGGATAGACACTTACCAAACACCCTTTCTGTCTTGGAAAAGCAGAAGTAGTATCTTATGAAAGTTTGTATTGCCATAATATCTTATGAAATTTTGTATTGCCACAATATCTTATGGGTGTATGGCAATAGTTATTGAATGCATGCATGACTTAAAGAAACTTCTATAAATTGCTTTAGAGGCAAAAAAAAAAAAGATCTTTTGGTCTTTACAATACAAAGGGCTTTGTTGATACTCAACTTGTGAGTCAGGAGGAAACTGAGGCTTCAAGAGATTGCCAAAGTTCTGCCACTTGGCCTTATATCCAGTTTCTTCCTCCAGTGTACTATTTCTACAAGTTATTCATTATATTGGGATCTAATGTTTTTCACATCCTTAGTCTTGCAATTAATTTTTAAGTGTTTACCAGCTATGTGTTTGTAACAAACTGAAATTTTGAAAACTAAGATAATGTCAGGATTGATCCTACCTTCAAGAATTTCAAACCTAATGAGGAAAAGAAGATAACCAGTAACAGATGTTTCATACAGTGGCACTTTGGAAGCCCATAAGAAACTGTTTCAGACTGAAAGGATGGAGAAGGTTGATGAGGAAGTGATGTTAGGCTAGACAGGGATGGAACAAACTCTGGGAGATAGTGAGCCACCGGGAAGCTGCAGGCAAAGGAGTCGCAAAGAGTTGGACACGACTTGAGCAACTGAACAACAATAAAAGGATGATATTTTGACTAGAGGATATAGATGGAAGGCATTCGGGATGGGGGCACAGTATAAGCATGAGAACTGTGGTACAGTTAGCTAGTAGGAATGGTGTATGGAGAGAACTGGGGATATGAATTTTGAAAGGAAAAATAGAAACATTCTTGGTTGTTGTTTGGTCCAAAGAGAGTGTATTTTTTTAATACTCTGGATAAGGTATACTCAGGCAGGGAGTGGTAACATAAGATTGTGTTTCAGAATATGAATCTGAAAACTGTATCAGTTTAGTTCAGTTGCTCAGTTGTGTCCGACTCTGCGACTCCATGAACCGCAGCATGCCAGGCCTCCCTGTCCATCATCAACTCCCAGAGCCCACCCAAATCCATGTCCATTGAGTTGGTGATGCCATCCCACCATCTCATCTTCTGTTGTCCCCTTCTCCTCCTGCCCTCAATCTTTCCCAGCATCAGCGTCTTTTCAAATGAGTCAGCTCTTCACATTAGGTGGCCAAAGTATTGGAGTTTCAGCATCCGTCCTTCCAATGAACACCCAGGACTGATCTCCTTTAGGATGGACCAGTTGGATCTCCTTGCAGTCCAAGGGACTCTCAAGAGTCTTCTCCAGCACCACAGTTCAAAAGCATAAGGCTGTATAATACATGCTAGAGAGATGAGAGAGGGTAGGAAAGCATACTCGAGGTACAGTGCTGGCATAGAAGACGGAGTTACACAGTGAGAAAGTTTCCCTTCAGCAGTAGGAGCTTGCAAAACCAGTAGGAGTTTGCTCCTTCTGTGATCTAATGAGAGGTGGGGAGATCAAGCAAAGCAGACAACTTAAATTGGAATAGGCGGAGGGTTATCATGGCTCTGGGATCAGTATATCTGCAGCATAGCGTGAAGGGGAGTGGTGGGCGAAGAATCTAGAAGGTTATAGACCAGGGCTCTGAAGGCTAATGCAGGCATCCAAGCAAGAGATGACTTTGGCCAAAATTAAGTTACTGTTGAAGGTGAAGAGAAAAGACAGAGCTTTGGAGTGCTTTAGCAAATAGTATTAACAAGGAAAAGATGTTGGGTTCATACTGGGCCTCTTGAGTTTAAAGTACCTTGAAAATAAATGTGAATGTAGCAGGTGTTTAGGTAGAAATTCAAGATAGGAACATGGTCAAGATTTAGAGATACTTTTTTTCACCTATATATATATAAGCTAATAATTAAAACCAATTTTCTAGCAAATTAACAGGGTTATAATGAAATCACTGAAGACTTGAATATTATCTAAAGGCTACTGCAAGGAGTTGGCTAACTTATACAAAGAGGAATAAGGAAATGTTGTATTTTACTTCAAAGAGTTTATCAAAAAAGCTGAATTAGTAAATGAAATGACAGAATCGTGGAATTTTAGCAGCATCGTTTTTCTTTCCCAGCCTTAAATCATACATTCTTCAGAACCTCATATAAATCCTGTTCCTGCTTGAAAACATCATTAATTTCGTCAACAGTTTATCAACAAAGATGACTTGAGTCCTCTATGACAGGCACTGTGGCGGTGCTTTGCGTGCATTCCTGTCTGCATGGTTTAGGTATTATCCTCATTTTACAGAAGTATTTATTGAGTGTTAACTGTGCAAAGCTTGCACTTGCACACATTGTCTCAATGTTCCTTTATGATAATCTTTATAATAACCCTGTGAGTAGAGATCAGTGAGGTTTACAGAAATTAAGTAAGTTCTCCAACGTCATTCAGCCCATACATGGATAAAAGCTGACATTCTAACCCATCTGGGTTTGATCTCTTTAAAATGCATTCTTTCTACCACACTATATTTCCATTATTATTTGTAATAAGTAAACACAATTGCTCCCCTCAAGGAGCTCATAGTCTGGTCGGGAAGGTCTCTCATAACACTGTGTGGAAAATGCTGGAGTCGAGCTGAGCCCTGCACCCTGTGGAAGCAGGTTAAGACAGGCCCTGATTTGGAACAACATGAGGGAAGGTTTCCGGTAGAAAGATACCCGAGCTGAATGTCAGAGACACAGAAAATGTTCCCATTCTCTGGACGGCAGAATGTGCAAAAGCATGGAGTGTTTTCTCTAGAGATTTGTATTCAGATATTGGTGTTAAACCCATTATTCTCTGCTGAGGAGGAAGGAGAGAGGAAATCACTTTCCTCTAGAGAAGAGTATCAAAATCAGCTAGGGTCAGTTTTCAGTACCCCTCACCCACCACCATCTCAAGGAAATATTGCCTAAAGGACCTGCTGATGCAGGAGGGGAGGGAGGTTGGGCAGGTTGTTGCAAATTTGAACCACTTGGCCTACTGTTCAAGTGAAAAAGTTCTAGACAAATTGGAGTCAAACTTAGGAATTTGGATCATATCCTGAAAGCAGTGAAAAAACCTTGAAGGATTTTAGTCTTTATTTAAGGAAGTAATATGGTCAAGTTTGTAAAAATTAGTCTGGTATGAATAAGAAAAGTGAATTGAAGGGCCACAGCTGGAGACTGAAGGGAGCCCTTAAAAGAGTGGTCTGGGCTGAAGACAGTGAGAACCTGGGTACTCCTGGGCATGGAGAGGAGGAGCCGGCCAGCTGGGGCGTCCAAGGGCCTCGGTTGCTTCATTGTTGGTTCTTTGTTGATATTATTAAACAGTTGAACACAACTGTGTCCTCAGGTCACAGCACTTGGAAGAGGCATCTTGATTTCAGAGATGTATGTGTGAAAACTCAAGTGTCTTAGAAATGATAAAATAGGGCAGTAGCAGCCCTAGTCAGCACAGATTTACCCTTTGATTATTTGGTAGTCATTCTTTCACTGGTTCATTTTATCTAAATATAAAACCTTTGAAGATTGGGCAAGTTCTGTTTGACAAATGTGTGCATATATTGCAATCAAATATAAGAAAGGCCTCTGCCCTACAGGAGCTTATGGCTACATAAGGGAGATGGATATTTAGATAAGTGAGGAATTTCAACACAATTCAAAAATAGATAAAATGATTTGGGATCACAGAGTAGAGAGAGGTCCAGTCTAAGGATTCTGTGGTTTTTACCTTCTTTGGTATATGAGGAAGCACTATGTTAGACATGTACAGTGTCAGATCTAATAGGCACAGAACAAGCATCTTTTATTTGATAGATAATAGGCACAGAACAAGCATCTTTTATTTGATAGATACTAGAATATTTGCAGTTCTGAGCTTTGTCTTATGGTTATACCTACTATGAAAAAAGTTACATATTACCCCAGATTAACGACGATTAGTCATTTAGTAGCTTCTGTTATATGGAAGTGGAGAAGGCAACGGCACCCCACTCCAGTACTCTTGCCTGGAAAATCCTATGGACAGAGGAGCCTGGTGGGCTGCAGTCCATGGGGTCGCTGAGGGTCAAACACGACTGAGCGACTTCACTTTCACTTTTCACTTTCATGCATTGGAGAAGGAAGTGGCAACCCACTCCAGTGTTCTTGCCAGGAGAATCTCAGGGAGGGGGGAGCCTGGTGGGCTGCCGTCTATGGGGTCGCACAGAGTCGGACACGACTGAAGTGACTTAGCAGCAGCAGCAGTAGCAGCAGCAGCTATATGGAAGAAAGCCACAAATATAGGAAAACAAAGGCAAAATCAGCATTTGGGCAGTAAGAAAAAGAACTGCCATGAAGTCTTTACACTTTGCTATATGAGAGACCTCACTGAGTAGAGAATCTTTGACTTCATACTTGTAAACTGGTGTCCGCATGAATGATGGAGTATTGGAGGACAAGGAAAGACTGCTGGTAGCCACACCACCACAGAATAGTAACTGATAGTGCATAACACAGTCTCTGCATCCATTAGGGAGCAGGCAACTTGGTTAGGTCAGCCGTTTTTGCAGGATGATTCCATATAGCCTCTGCCCCTGGCACAGGTCAGAGATGTGATTTTGGCATCATTCATCTACTTTTGAGAGTTAATGAACTAAATAGTCTTAGATGTCCCCATAGGTGTGAGCAGCACAATTTAAGTGTACAGTTTTTGAATTTTTTTTTGACTGAAATCTCCATTGCGTGTTTTAATTTTTCATGGAGAATAGACAGATTATACTGTATGGAGAAGTGAATCTTGTTTTTCTCTATTTCCAGGTATATCTTCTGTGTCTCTGGAGACTTTATTAAAGTTTATAGCACAGCTACAGAAGAATGTGTGCATATATTGCAAGGGCACAGAAATCTGGTAACCGGAATCCAGCTCAATCCCAACAACCATCTACAGGTGTTAAACAATTCACAGTTGAATATTTTAATATTGGCATTACTGTTGCCAGAATAATTTAAATAGAATTTGGCTGAGAAGCTTTCTAGGTGATGATCAAGGAAATATCTATTTTGATTTTCTGACTCAGGATATTTTTCACGTATTTTTAATTATTAAAATAGGGTCACAGCCTAGAACTACATTGTTCACGAGATGAATTCCATGTCCTACTCCACCATCTTTCTTGTAAATTGTTTTCACAATAATAGCACACACAGTTCACTATAACCTTAGTAAAACTCAGTCCACTGAACAGAAATAAAAACATGTTACTAAGGCATTCTGGTGTTACCAGAGTTTGGCCCACAGACTTGGCTACAATGAGATAAGTGTAGAAATTGACTGTTACACACTACATTCCTTTGATACCCGTGCAAGATATAAGTAGTTCTGCTGGTAAAGAACTGGGCTCTGGGATAATAGTCACAAGCTCTCCAGAGTTTTTTTATTACTCAGTACCTTATGATCTCCCTCTTGAAAGTAGAGGGTTGACTTTTTTCCTTCTTTTAATTAAAATTTGATAGGTCTCATTTCCACAAAGAGCTGTGATAAGATTTTTTATTTTGCAAAAGGAGTATAAATGACTTCACGTCTTTAAAGCTAATAATAGATCAATGAATAGGCAATGCCTTCTGTATCAGCATTTAAGTTACTTGATAATCTTACTGTAGTTCTTTTTCTTAATCAGTTTTGTACTGTTTTTACCCTTTTAGCTGTATTCTTGTTCCGTTGATGGCACGATTAAACTGTGGGACTATACAGATGGCATTTTGATAAAGGTACGTAGATTGAGTTTCCATTTTCATTATGGGAAGAGGAATAGCAACATAAGACAGATGTATTTTGTTACTTCTCTAAGGTCGCCTCTTTTAGATAGCCTTCCTAAAATGTCATGAAATTCACTCATCCTAAAAGATAAATTTGACTATATAAAATTTTAAACTTTTTTAACCAAAAAATGGGCAGTGAAAGAACATATTTACAAGAGATATTATTGGTGATACACAAAATTACCAAAAACCAATAAGGCAAAACTAGTGACCCCACATAGAAAAAAGTTAGTATAGAGTAGGAATATGTAATACACTAAAAAGAAATAGCCGATAAACATAAAAAGGTTCTTAACCTTGTTAATAGTTAAATGTAAATTGAGAGAGAACACAGCATTTTTCCCTGTCAGTTTAGACAAATTTCAAATTGAAAATATATAGTGATAGAATATAGAGAAATAGACATTTTTGTGTATAGTCAGTATATGACTGAAAACGAATACATTGCTCCAGCAATCTCACCTTTAGGAATCTCTTGTTGAAATAATGGCGGGTACATATGGTTCTTAAAACATTAAACATTGTTCGTGGTAGAAAAAAGTTGAATTTAATCTTGAGTTAAAATTGGATATTCATTCAATAGAATACTGTGTACCCATTGAAAAGAACCAGGTAGATCTAGAGATATTCACTTAAAAGGTTATTCAGTAAATACATACTGAGTGTCTCCCTAGGCCAAGTTTTCTTCTGATGTTGGCAATATAGCAGTGAGCAAAATGGATTAAAAAATCCCTCCTGTTATGAAACTTTTGCATGGGGTGGACAGAATAAATAATATGGTGCTCTTTATCTTTCAGACTTTCAAAGTTGGATGTGAACTTCATGCCCTCTTTACACTTTCCTGCGCTGAGGATTCTGTCTTTGTTATGATAAATAAAGAAAAACCAGGTACAGTAAATTAATTTATTTCGATTTATATAGCTTTGAGTGGCTTTTTTTTTTAAGTGTCTCAAATTTAACATTGTTGTTTTAATCTGAAGTCAACAGTTTTGGAGCTGGTCTTTAAATTAGTTTCATCATTATTGCAGTCATTTTGGGGGAGGATTTGTATTACTTTCTGAAGTATTGATGGTGGAATGATTATTTAAAATATGGTTGTGATAATGGACAACCTAACTCTAATTTTAAAGCTATTTTGAGCTACAATGTGTCTTGCTACTGAACAAATGTCATTTTTAAGCATCACTATCATTTTACCCATCCTCGAACACCACCCATTTGTTGACCTTGAATGTGGAAGAAATGGTATAGAAAACAAATTATTAGCAGCTAAAAGAGTGGCTACATTATTTTTATATTTTTGTTATCATTGGAACATTATTCACTGAAATTGCCATGTTTCAGAGCATTCTAGGAAACCTAGAATATCTTCAGTGGTTACAAGTAATTATCCTTTAGCAGTAAGTTTAATACCCAAGCATTGATATGAAGAATATATCCAAAGCATTTTTCTGATCTCAGAATCCAGTGCAGCATGTGTTTGTCCTCCTTAAAATAGAATTGTATTCAGAATACAAAGTTCAGAGCAGCTTTAGATTTGTAACTGGGTTGTCAGCTAGATTGGCTCACAACTCATTAACTAAGTAATCCTTTCCATGCTGGGGGTGGTTTGAAAATTTGGGGGAGGTTTTTGTTTTTTTGGAGGGGGGTGTTGGTAGTTAGATTTGGGGGATTTGGGAGGGGGTCGTTTCTTTTGTTGAAACAGTGTGCAGATTGCTAATGTCATGAACTTTAAAGTAACTTGAGAATAGTCACAACTGTGAAACTGAAATTGTTTTTACTTGAAGTCATTTGGTAACAGCCGTGTTAAGGAGTAATGTCTTTATCTATCAAAAATGTGACATGAAAGAATAAAAAGCTATGAATTTTCTTATGTGACCCATCAGTTCAGTTCAGTTCAGTTGCTCAGTCGTGTCCGACTCTTTGCGACTCCATGAATTGCAGCACACCAGGCCTCCCTGTCCATCACTCAACTCCCGGAGTTCACTCAAACTCACATCCATCGAGTCGGTGATGCCATCCAGCCATCTCATCCTGTCGTCCCCTTCCCCTTCTGACACCAATCCCTCCCAGCATCAGAGTCTTTTCCAATGAGTCAGCTCTTCACATGAGGTGGCCAAAGTACTGGAGTTTCAGCTTTAGCATCATTCCTTCCAAAGAACACCCAGGACTGATCTCCTTTAGGATGGACTGGTTGGATCTCCTTGCAGTCCAAGGGACTCTCAAGAGTCTTCTCCAACACCACAGTTCAAAAGCATCAATTCTTCGGCCCTCAGCCTTCTTCACAGTCCAACTCTCACATCCATACATGACTACTGGAAAATCTGTAGCCTTGACTAGATGGACCTTTGTTGACAATGTAATGTCTCTGCTTTTGAATATGCTGTCTAGGTTGGTCATAACTTTCCTTCCAAAGAGTAAGAGTCTTTTAATTTCATGGCTGCAGTCACCATCTGCAGTGATTTTGGAGCCCAAAAAAATAAAGTCTGACACTGTTTCGACTGTTTGCCCATCTATTTCCCATGAAGTGATGGGACCAGATGCCATGATCTTCGTTTTCTGAATGTTGAGCTTTAAGCCAACTTTTTCACTCTCCTCTTTTACTTTCATCAAGAGACTTTTTAGTTGCTCTTCACTTTCTGCCAGAAGGGTGGTGTCATCTGCATATCTGAGGTTATTGCTATTTCTCCCGCCAATCTTGATTTCAGCTTGTGCTTCTTCCAGCCCAGGGTTTTCTCATGATGTACTCCGCATATAAGTTAAATAAGCAGGGTGACAATATACAGCCTTGATATATTCCTTTTCCTATTTGGAACCAGTCTGTTGTTCCATGTCCAGTTCTAACTGTTGCTTCCTGACCTGCATATAGGGTTCTCAAGAGCATAAACCATCTTTAAGGGACATTTCAAAAAATGTTCTGGAAATGGCAGTATATTTCTTAAAATGATTGTTGCCTTATATGGAAACTGTTTAAAATAGCACTTTTCAGTATTTAGGTTCTGCCTATACATAAATATGTGAATTCTTAATGTCTTTTGTTGTTTAGTCACTCAGTCATGTCCCAGTCTTGTGACCCCATGGACTGTAGCCTGCCAAGTTCCTCTGTCCATGGGATTCTCCAGGCAAGAATACTGGAGTGGGGTGCCAGTTCCTTCTGCATCTTAATGTCTATCTTAATTCTTAATCTGTTTGCTTATTAAAAAATTATTGTTTCTAAACTCTGAGTCACTGGGTCTGAGATTTGGTCTAGGAATGGGCAATTTTTGTATCTTCCTAGGTGGCTTTGCTCATCGCTGTAGTTAGATAGCCACTCCCCATACTCACCGCATGGTTCCTCAGTTGAAGTGGGCAGTGTTGGGGAAGAGTTAACCTTAGAAAAGAAAATACATTTTTAGGATTTAGGCATATATAGTGTGAGATGACTGAAAAGGCTGTAAGAAAGACTTGTAAACAGAAAAAAATAGATTAATGCATTACAGAATTTTGTATTCATTGTAAAGTCTAGGGGGCTTCCCTGGTAGAGGATAAGGAAGAAATAGTGCAGTGAAATATAAGTGTTTCCTGTTTAAGGAGAAGCTATTTTAACAGAATGCAAAGAGAAAAGCATGCCAGTTTACAGAAAAGATTTATCCTATGCATGTGTGGCAAGTCCATAGCATTTCTGAAAGCTCTCAGATGATTTGTTGCTTGTGGCTGCTCATTTACCAGTATGTCATATTCTGTCTCCATTTTAAAGCTCATCTCAGCACTTTAGAAAGCAAAATGCATCAGTAAAAGAAACTCTTTCCTATTTCTATATATATGATGCTCATGTGTATACATAAATGAGTTGTGAGATTAGTCTTCTGTTAAAACTTGTATATTCAAATGAAGAGTACAGCTTGTTCAGATAGCCTAGAATTATGGTCTTGGCATCAAGTGAACTCTGGAGTTCTGATAAACGGCTTTATATGAACAAACACACATTTTTTCTCTAGGGAAGCTTTCTATTAATATAGCTCCTTTGGCTAGATGTCTTTCAGCTGGCTTCAGTGAAACTACCAAAATCATCAAGTCAGGAAATAGAAGCTAAGGAGCTCTCCTTTGTTTTGGATTATGTAAACCGTCACCCAAGTGCATTGCCTTTGGAAATGAGGTAAAATTTGCTTTGTTGGTTTTCTTTTGTGTACATAAAATCTCTTCCCTGCAGTCTTTCCTCTGAGTATTTTATGTTAGTCATTTAGTATTGCCTTGAGTTACAGTGCCTTTGTTAGTATCTAAAAAAACTGTCTTGCAGCTTTAGCATACGTTTGCAGTATAGATTTTTTTAGGGCCATTCTTAGTTTGTATATTGTCTTACTGCTCTTATAAACTCTGTAATTGTTCAGAAAAATGAATTATTTGACGTATTTTCTGTACTTCTTAGCCTATACTACGTAAAATATGACTTCCATGTCTATAAGTAATATGCCTTTACATATGATCTCCATGTCTATAAGTAATATGCCTTTACAGAAAAGTAATGAAATCTCACAAGTGATAATATTTGAGGAATTTTTTTCTAGACTTTTTCTTAAATATGTATAAAATAACTTTCCAAACTGAATAATTATCTGAGGGCTTTTATCTGTTTTTTTTCTTCACTTAGCACTGTAGCATGTGTATACTTAAATTTTTATCTGAAACAGTAACTGTATGATGTTCATACAATGATTTATTTAGCTGTCAAATTAAGTACCATAGAAAGCCCCTAGATATCATTGTGATGGCATGTTTCTTTAGTCTTAAGTTTTGTAACATTATTTTGGCTTTGTTCTAAAAAGGGTTAATTTCTTAGAGAAAACACTTTTAACATTATAAACGTCATTACTCTTCAGCATCATAGTCATCAGTTAAATACAAATTAAAAGCACAATGAGATACTACTCACGTCCACTAGAACAGATGGTGACAGTACTGAGTGGTGGCTAAATATGGGGTAAAGTTAAGCATGTGCCTTTACTGTGACCCAGCAGTTCTGCTTATAGGTAGCAACATGAAAGCATGGCCACAAAATGACATGTACGAGAAAGTGTGCATCAGTAAGAGAATAAACGATTTGTAATACATATGCATTCACTGAGTGCTGCTTCACAACAAAAAGGAACAATGATACATATAAGAGCATGGGTGAATCTCAGAAAGGTGATATTGAGCTACCATTGTAATGTGATTGTGGTTTCAGACCATGAATTTTAAATCATTATAATTAGGCTGAAACACATCTTTTTTTTTCCCCTTTTATTTTTTTAATATAAATTTGTTTGTTTTAATTGGAGGCTAATTACTTTACAATATTGTATTGGTTTTGCCATACATCAGCATGAATCTGCTGCACGTACACAAGTGAAACATATCTTTATTAAAATAGGAACCATTGCAATCAAGACATTTTTGCCAACGAGAAATAAGTTTGCATATTTCTTTATCATAAAAATCCATGCTTCAGGATTCGTCAGACTCTTGGAAAGCATTTTCTGCCTCCTGATTGTGGAGCATTTTCCCTGCAAAAAGTTGTTGAGATGCCAGAAGAAGTGGTAGTTGGTTGGCAAGAGGTCAGGTGAATATAATGGATGAGGCAAAACTTGATAGCCTAAATCATTCGTTTTTTGAAGTGTTTGTGTGACGTGCAGTCAGGCATTGTCTTGTGGAAGAATTGTGCCCTTTCTGTTGACCAGTGCCGACTGCAGTCATTGCAGTTTTCACTGCATCTCGTCAACTTGCTGAGCATACTCCTCAGATGTAATGGTTTCACCGGGATTCAGAAAGCTGTAGTGAATCAGACAGGCAGGAAACCATCAAACAGTGGCCCCGATCTTTTTTTGATACAAGTTATATTTTTTTTCCTTTTTTGGTCAGCTCTTGAGACACCTACTCATTGACCTTTTTCACCCTTCTAATTTGCCTCAAATGCCAAACGACCACAGAATGGTTGACACTGAGTTCTTTGGCAACGTCTCATGTAGTTGTAAGAGAATCAGCTTTGGTGATGGCTGCCAGTTGGTCATTGTCAACTTCCAATGGCCTGCTACTACCCTCCTCATCTTCCAGGCTCTCATCGTCTTTGCAAAACTTCTTTAACAACCACTGCACTGTACATTCAGTAGTCGTTCCTGGGCCAGATGTGTTGTTGATGTGAGTTGTCTCTGCTGCTTTATGATCCATTTTGAACTCAAGAGAATCACATAAATTTATTTTTTGTCTAATACCATTTCTATAGTCTAAAAATAAGTATAAATAGCAAGCAATAAGTCATTAGCAAAAAACATAAAGTGAGAAATATGCATTAAAATGATTATAACATAACCACTTTTATTTAAGAATATATTCCAATATCAAATGGCAGAGTTCAACAATACAAAACCACAGTCAGTTTTACACCAACCTAATATTTACCACTCTGTTATAGAATAGGCTGAGAGATAAGCTATGGTGATAGTTGGCAGGGCTGGGGCATTGGGGATTGACTGGAATGAAGAACAAATGAGCGCTCCTGAGGCAAAGAAAATGTCCTAAATCTTGACTGTGGTGATGGTTATGTGATTATATGCATGTCAGACATTGCACTTTACTGTTTATAAATTAAGCCATAATAGAAAAAAGTTTTAATCATTGTACCTAAAGTTTGAGAGTCTAGTTTTAGTATATAGGATCTACATTTAATTTTCTGATTATTATAAAAGTAGGAGTATCCTTTGCATACAATAATCATGCTGGTAAAGAATCCGCCTACAACGCAGGAGACCCCAGTTTAATTCCTGGGTCGGGAAGTTCCCCTGAAGAAGGGATAGGCTACCCACTCCAATATTCTTGGGCTTCCCTGGTGGCTTAGATGGTAAAGAATCTGCCTGCAGTGTGGGAGACCTGGGTTGGAAGGGTCCCCTGGAGGAGAGCATGGCAAGCCACTCCAGTATTCTTGCCTGGAGAATCCCCATGGACAGAGGAGCCTGGTGGGCGGGGGTCACAAAGAGTCAACTAAGCAATTGCATGTCCTTTCCACTGTTAAACTGTAATATATTGTTTCATATTAATATACTCAATCAGCAAAAAAAAAAATTGTGTTGCTTTGTTAACTACTGTGATGAGAATATTTCTTTTTAAAGGGTATTAACTGTTTTTATGAATGTTATCTTCTCTTTGCAATACCAGGGGGAGTATGTTGCTGCAGTACGGGACTTCTGCTTGTCTGTTTATTTTTTCAAAAAGAAAACAACAACAAGGTAAGAATTCCATTTTGATAGCTTTATTTTATTTACTCAAGATTCATTGTAATTCTATTTATCTTAATTTTATTCATCCTGTGACCCAAAGCTATTTCTATACCATATTAAAATTATGAAACCACAAGATATAAAGATAGAATTTTTAATCCACAGTGAGTTAAAATTACTACCCACAAAATCCTAGGGAACTTGTCTCCCTAAAACCCAATCCACACATAGATTTCTATGGTCAGAATTGGGATGTGGTTTCCAAAGTCTTTTCTAGATGATCCTCATTCATTTTATGGCTATAGGGATGACCATAGGCTCTAGATATCTAGGCTTAACATGATTCAGGTTAGTTCATTGAACCTCCTTCCACTACAGATTAACATACATTTTAAATGGGGATGATACTGTTAAATGCGGCTCATGAACTCATTATTGCAAAATTGAGACTTAAGTTGAAGAAAGTAGGCAAAACCACTAGACTCTTCAGATATGACCTAAATCAAATACCTTACGATTATACAATGGAAGTGACAAACAGATTCAAGGATTTAGATCTGATAGAGTGCCTGAAGAACTATGGATGGAAGTTCATGACACTGTACAGGAGTCAGTGATCAAGATCATTCCCAAGAAAAAGAAATGCAAAATGGCAAAATGGTTGTCTGAGAAGGCCTTACAAATAGCTGAGAAAAGAGAAACTAGAGGCAAAGGAGAAAAGGAAAGATACGCCCATTTGAGTGCAGACTTCCAAGGGATAGCAAGGAGAGATAAAGCCTTCCTCAGTGATCAATGCAAAGAAATAGAGGAAAACAATAGAATGGGAAAGACTAGCCATCTCTTCAAGAAAATTAGAGATATCAAAGGAACATTTCATCCAAAGATGGGCATAATAAAGGACAGAAAGTGTATGGAGCTAACAGAAACAGAAGATATTAAGAAGAGGTGGCAAGAATACACAGAACTACACAAAAAAGCTCTTCATGACCCAACTAACCATGATGGTGTGATCACTCACCTAGAGCCAGACATCCTGGAATGCAAAGTCAAGTGGGCATCACTAGGAACAAAGCTAGTGGAGGTGATGGAATTCGAGTTGAGCTGTTTCAAATCCTGAAGGATTTCAAAGTACTACACTCAATATGCCAGCAAATTTGGAAAACTCAGCAGTGGCCCCAAAACTGGGAAAGGTCAGTTTTCATTCCAATCCCAAAGAAAGGCAATGCCAAAGAATGCTCAAACTACTGCACAGTTGCACTCATCTCACACGCTAGCAAAGTGATGCTCAAAATTCTCCAGGCCAGGCTTCAACAGAACATGAATCATGAACATCCAGATTTTCAACTGGATTTAGAGGAAGCAGAGATCAAATTGCCAGCATCCATTGGATCATCAGAAAAGCATGAGAGTTTCAGAAAAACATTTGCTTCTGCTTTATTGACTATGCCAAAGCCTTTGACTATGTGGATAACAACAAACTGTGGAAAATTCTTCAAAAGATAGGAATACCAGACCACCTTACCTGCCTCCTGAGAAATGTGTATGCAGGTCAAGAAGCAACAGTTAGAACTGGACATGGAGCAAAAGACTGGTTCCAAATTGGGAAAGGAGTACTTCAAGGCTGTATATTGTCATCCTGCTTATTTAACTTATATGCAGAGTACATCATGTGAAATGCCAGGCTAGATGAAGCACAAGCTGGAATCAAGATTGGCGGGAGAAATACCAATAACCTCAGATATGCAGATGACACCACCCTTCTGGCAGAAAGTGAAGAAGAGCTAAAGAGCCTCTTGATGAAAGTGAAAGAGGAGAGTGAAAAAGTTGAGCTTAAAGCTCAGCATTCAGAAAATGAAGATCATGGCATCTGGTCCCATCACTTCATGGGAAATAGATGGGGAAACAATGACAGACTTTATTTTGGGGGGCTCCAAAATCACTGAAGATGGTGATTGCAGCCGTGAAATTCAAAGACACGTGCTCCTTGGATGAAAAGCTGTGACCAATCTAGACGGCATATTAAAAAACAGAGACATACTTTGCCAACAAAGGTCCGTCTAGTCAAAGCTATGGTTTTCCTAGTAGTCATGTATGGATGTGAGAGTTGGACTATAAAGAAAGCTGAGCACGGAAGAATTGATGCTTTTGAACTGTGATGTTGGAGAAGACTCTCGAGAGGCCCTTGGACTGCAAGGAGATCAAACCAGTCAATCCTAAAGGAAGTCAGTCCTGAATATTCATTGGAAGGACTGATGCTGAAGCTGAAACTCCAATACTTTGGCTACCTTTGGTGAAGAGCTGACTGGAAGACTCTGATGGTGGGATAGATTGAATGTGGGAGGAGAAGGGGATGACAAAGGATGAGCTGGTTGGATGTCATCACCAACTTGATGGACATGAGTTGAGTAAGCTCCAGGAGTTGGTGATAGACAGAGAATCCTGGCATGCTGCAGTCCATGGGGTCGCAGAGTTGGACACAACTGAGCAACTGAACTGAACTGAAGAGAGTTGTAAGGATGAATGAGATAATATATTGAAAGAGCTTAGTGCTAAGCATGGGACTTCCCAGGTGGCACATTGGTAAGGAATCTGTCTGCCAGTGCAGGAGATACTAGAGACATGGGTTTGATCTTTGGATTGGGAAGTTTCCTGGAGAAGGAAGTGGCAACCCACTCCAGAATTCTTGTCTGGAAAGTCCCATGGACAGAGGAACCTGGTGGGCTACAGTCTGTGGGATTGCGCAGAGTCAGACAGGACTGAGCACAGCACACAGCAACACAGTGCTGAGCATGAGAAGTCACTCTTCAAATGACGCCGTCCTCTTTAACCCTGCCTTAAGATTAACATTTGTTTTCCTTTGCAGTATAATAAGGATCCTGACATCTTTGAACAGATTATCCAGTTGTCTCAGATATAATTTCTTAGGCTTATCCATACTTAATACTAAAAACTTAGCTTAAACAAGAAATTTTACAAACTTTGGCCAGGTGGAAAACCACAAAAAGGATTGTCCTTTACTTCACTCTCAGTGGCTTCCATGGATGAGTTATTATGGTAGAATGTTATTCACATAAAGTTTATATTGTTTAATAATAAATGTTTATAAAACATGATTCCTGGTCACAGTTTTTCTTAAAAATTGTACATTTATATTCAGTACATCTGAGAGCTCACCAGTTTGGCTTGATAAGGATGGACCTCCCTTTTACCTAACTATATCACACCCACCAAGTCTTTAATAATCAAGGTAAATTTTTTTCTTGTAGGTTTGCATTATCATCATCAAGAAATAAGAAACACGCTAGGAACAACTTTACATGTGTAGCCTGTCACCCAAAGGAAGATTGCATAGCAACTGGTCACAAGGATGGCAAGATTCGTCTTTGGTCAGTCTACTCTTGAAAAACTTGATGATCATTTATTTCTTCTGGATTAGTCCTGCAGAACAGGGGTATACCTGGGTACAGGGAGAGGGATAGAACCGAAAAGCAGCTGCTAATAGTAGAGAGGAGGCTTTGCTGGCGTCCTCCCTTTCTTATATTACTATACTCTTCGCTGCACAGACTTACTATTTTAAGATTTCCACCCTCAGGCCCTAGGAGTAAAAAGGTGCATTTTATCTATAAGAGTGCTTTTTGTCAGCCTTTAAGTAAAATGGAAAGAGTAACAACAGTGAATATTGAACTAGTAGGATACTATGCTGGTTTGTTGTTTGCAGAAGTGACTGGTTTAGAAATAGTGTTCTTTTTGCACATTAAAACCAGTGAGCTTGATAAACATACCCCTTTGACCAAATTAAGAATTTTGGTTTTCTCCAACAGGAGGAATTTTGATGATGAAAAGAAATACACATATACATGTTTACATTGGCATCATGATTTGGTTATGGATTTGGCTTTTTCAGTGACAGGTACGTGCAGACTTAATCATTGAAATGAACTTTTGAAATGTGTGGACCAAGTATTTTAACTCACTGTATTTATAATCTGGAAGACTTAGAATTGCCTGGACCAAATGAATTTTAAGCGCTTATATATTACCCGTGTTTTAGGCACGTTTAGCACAACGCTTATTGCACAATACATACCATTTGCTTAAGGTTTCAGAGGCCTTCAGAGTATCAAAGTGTACACCTGTCATAAAGCCTCTTGTTAATACACATTTAAATTATATTACTTTTTTGTTTTAATATATGTGCACACTGTCAACTCCTTGTTGTCCATAAGTCTATCAAGAGCAAGTGACTGCTAATGCTTCACATCCATTATCTCAAAAATCATTGACTCCAAAAATAATAGGCTTTATAGTTGAGAACTAACTTGCTTAAAAGGTCACATGGCTATTAAGTTCTAATTGGACCTAGATCTAGTTCAGAACTTCCTTTTTTTTACCTATAAGATAGCCACATTCACTGTTTGAAGTTAATTCAGTCCTTCGTTCCATTTAAGCTGCATGAGAGTGGCTGTAATGAGTAAAAATACCCCCTTGGAAATAGGATGACCTGCAACAGAAATTCGGGGTACATTTTGTCTTTGGTTACTTTAGCATCCCTACACCTGTGTGCTAAAAATCATGTTATTATATTCTGACTGGTTCTGAACAATGCAGAGGAGGGGGTGCTAGATGTTCCAGGGGTTGATGTCCCTGGAGAAAGTGGGTTTTCTTCCTGCAAGTCTTCCTAGAGATGGCCAGGACAAGTCTTAGTGCTGTGTGCTCTGGATTCCTACAGGGTTTCTTGGGTTTAACTCACTGGAGCCTTGGCAAGTAGAAGGTATCCTCAGCCCACTTGTGCGTTTGATTTTGGGGTTGGGGAGTGGAAGGGTGGGACCCAGCCTGATACACTTAGAGCAGTACAGCAGGAGTCCAGCCCTGACATATGGGAACTGAGAACAGAAGGAGAATGAAGAGGGTGTTAACCCTTGGATGGAGTACTTAGGCCGTCTTCTCTTTAGCCCCACCCCCACCCCAGCCCCCAGAGTACAAATGAGGGTGTTTGTGGCGTTTTGTGTATATGCGTCTGTAACGTCCCAGGCAGTGTCTTTATTCTTTCCTGACCCAAGGCGGATTCTTTTGCCCTTCCTACTCAGTTTGTTTTTCTCTGCTGTGGCCCCTGCTCAAATCAGGACCAAGATCAGCAGATAAATATTGTCACTGTGACTTTCCTCTTTTGTTGTCTTTACCCATCTTGCCCACCGCCTGTCAAGCTAGTTATTAGTCATAGCTTTCTTGATGGCCTTACTTAGCCTTAAGCCCTGGAACATTCAGGATCGGCCTTTTCAGGTGGGGTTTAGGGAAGAGGCATAGTTAGATTAGTTGGCACTCAGAGAAAGAAAAAACGAATACCAAAAAAGCCTCTACTGTGAACCGGGGCTTTCGTACAGGATCATCTTGGCTAATAGAGTGCTGAATTCTTGATGTCATTTTTAAAATCACATGAATGTTTGTAAACAAGAAGTAATATAGTACATGGTTGTCAGTGAAATGTTAGAATTGACCCTGAATATGTATAAGAGTTAATTGAAGAAAGAAATTAGTTGTCTGTGCAAACAGTTTTTAGAACTATTTATAAGTTAGGGTAAATATTAACTGAACAAACTGTTTTGGCTCCGCTTTGAACCCAGTCATGCTGTCTGTGAAAGCATCTAATTTTTGTTGTTTTTTAAATTATGAAAATAACACATTTACAGGAGACCTGGAAAATACAAAACAAAGTTACATGTAGTTTCACCATATATATTACAATTGTCTAAGTCGATAAATTAAGATTTTTAGTTAAAGTTTCAATATCAAACTCTCAGAAATTATTAGAATGAAAGTACAGAGGAGTACAAGAGTATAGTAGACCTGAAAAGCACTGTGAACCAATTTGACATAATTAAGATTAATACAATTTTCACACAAAAGTAGGATACAAATTTTATTCACATTCCCATAGACTAAACTAGGAGATATCCAGACATAAGACCAGGTGCAGAAATTTTGTAGTCATAAAGTATTGATATTATACAGTCTGTTCTCTTTTTACTATGGGATTATGTTAGAGATCAATATCAAAAGATATTTGAAAAAACCCACTTGTTTTCTTCAAGTGCAGTGTGACCTTTACCAAGAGAGATCTTTGACTTAGCCATTGAAAGACTCAATAAAGTGAGAGGACTGAAAAACACAGTGGTTGCAGAGAATCTTTTAAATGAGAAATGAATAGCAAAGCTACTTTAACTTTAAAAATTTGAAGCATTTAAAATGTTTTAAAATTTTTAAAAATCCCATATATTTGGAAATTAAATGTCCACTTTTGAATGAGGGGTATATCTAAGATGCCATAACAAGGAAAATTACAAAATATTTGTAATAGAATAAAAGTGAAAAGAGAATTCACCAGAATTTTTTGCATGCAGCTGATACTGCTCAATGCAATTAAATACAATATAGAGTCTTGAATAAGGTATGAAAACAAATAATGGACACTAACATAAAATTCTGAGATGTGAACAAAATCTATGCTTCAGTTAATAATACTGTATCACATGTTAATTTCTTTTTTTTTAAATTTTTACAACGTTGTGTTAGTTTCTGCCATACAACAATGCAAATAAATTGCCCGTACATCCCTGCCGTCCCTAGCCCCCCTCCCCTGCCCCCTCCAGGCCGTCACAGAGCACCACACGGGGCCCCCTGTGCTGCACAGCAGCACCTCACCAGCTCTCGGCTCACACCCGGGAGTGCACACATGTGACGCTGCTCTCTCCCTTCATCCCTCTCCCTCCCCCAGTGCCCGCAAGTCCATTCTGTGTCTGCGTCTGCCTCTCCTTTCCTTCCCTGCAAGTAAGTTCATGAGTATCACTTTTTCTAGGTTCCACATTTATGTGTTAATATACTGTATTTTTCTCTTTCTGACTTACTTAACAGGTTCTAGGTTCATCCACTTTGTTAATCTTAATTTGTTACTTCATTCTGATCTTTAAGCCTTTCTTATTTCAGTGCTCTAGGACCTCAGGTTAATGTTGAATAAAAGTGGTATGATGTTCCCAACACAGGGGGAAGGTTTTCAGTATTTCACCACTAAATTACTTGCAGATTTTCTATAGGTGTTTTGGTGAAATTTTAAAGGTCTCACTACTTGTTTACTGAGTTTTTATTATGGGTCTAGAATAATATCATTTACATGCTCTGCATCTATAATAAAATACCAATGATTCATTTTTCCTTTGTTCTCCAAGTAGAGTTCATTATACTGGTTTATTTTTCAAATGTTAAAATAACTCTTCGATAAACTTTACCCTGCAGTGATGTCCTGTCTTTTTAGTGTATCATTGGATCCAGCTTGCTGTTTTGATGTGGTAGTTTTTGCCTGTTAAGAAATTGGCTGCATTTTTCTTATAGTGTACTAGTTTTGGTGCTGAAGTCTGCTGGTCTTCAGAACAAATTGGGAAGTGTTCTTTTTTTTTTGTTACCTGGAAGAGAGTAAAACTGGTTTATTTCTTCCTTAAATGTTTGGAAAAGTTCACTAGTGAAGTCATTTGGGCCTGCCTGGAGGATGTTTGTGTTACCCAGATTTTCTAGTTATTGGCAGAATTGGTCAGCAACAAAGTAGTCACATTACTGGAAAGAAAAAAAAATCCATGAATCAGTGATCTTTAAATCTTCTGTCTTGCAAGTTTATTAAAAGATATAAAGACACTTGTTTGCATGTTTTTTAAAAAGTTTTTCTCTAACATAGGAAAATTCACAACATTGATTATATCTTCCTGTTTTTCTCTGTCTTTTTCATTTCTTTGGGTGGATGAGAAGGCAGCAGTCTGCTGAGCGGTGGCCGTGAGTCTGTCCTCGTAGAGTGGCGTGAGGCAGCAGAGAAGAATAAGGAGTTCCTCCCCCGCTTAGGAGCTACCATTGAACATATCTCAGTGTCACCAGCCGGGGATTTGTTCTGTACTTCACATTCCGATAACAGTAAGTCTGAATTTATTGTCGTGAGGAAATAAGACTTTGTGTAATGTCATAAATTAGCTAGCATCTGTAGGGAATGGAAAGTAGCAAACTAAGAGTAGCATAGGATTTAACCAGCCTTCTTTTCTCTTCCATTTCTCATCTTCTCTCCATCCTTTTCTTGCCCTTAGATGCCACCAGAATCCTACATTTCCAGAGCTATTGTTTTGAGAGTATAGGGCTAAGTGTATTTAGTTATTGTTGTGCCACTTACATTTAAAGATCTTTTTCATGTGGGATGATTGGGGGAATAAAAGAACGGTTTTGAAATGGGCGTTTGTGTTTTTACAATATAATGGCATTTTTATAAGAATGCTATGAGATTTTCCTTGGGTATAACCATTATCTCAGTGTGAGAGCTATTATCTCAGTGTGGGATTTTGACAGAAATGGAGGCAGTCTTGTGATTCCTCCAGCACATTTAGTCATCCTGTTATAACTCAGCTGAGATGTGAACCCCATAGCCCACTGCCTTGTTTCACCTCAACCGAGAGCATGGCCGACCAACCAATTAGTGCAGTGATTCATTTCCAAGTAAACTGTAGCCATCTCTGGGGCAAATAAGTTTCTGAATTAACATTTTCAGTGTAGTCATAGTCACAGCAAAAAACTTAGAGGTTCCAACAGGGACTGAAAGGTGGGATGAAAAGCCCTCATCCCAACCTAGTTTTTCTGCTAAATAACAAACTATGGTCCTAACTCTCCAATCACACCCCAAGAACATAACTCAGTTGTCTTCTGTATTCTGGTATGTATCAGAAGAATATAAATTCACCTTTTTTTTTTTTTTTTCGCCTTGAAATCTGACTCATTTGTGTTTAACTGTTTGTTTTTACCCACAGAGATAACAATCATTCACCGAAACCTTGAGGCATCTGCAGTAATTCAAGGCCTAGTGAAAGGTACTGCAGGCCTTTGGCTGTGGAATGGTGTGCATTTTTTAAAGTGAATATTTTTCTGATTTCAGCTACTATTTATCACTTGTTTTGCAGACAGAAGTATCTTTACTGGTTTGATGATTGACCCAAGAACTAAAGCTTTGGTTTTGAATGGGAAACCTGGCCACCTGCAGTTTTATTCTCTTCAAAGTGATAAACAGTTATATAATGTAAGATTTTGATGCATTAACTAATCTTAAAACTAGTGAAAGTTTTTATAGCACCCCCTGGGGTCAGGTGACTTTTGTGACATCTTAAGATGCTGTGGCTGTGTTATTTAAACATTGTATCATGAGTTGTTGACAGCATGATCCTGATGAGGCCATGGTTGCAGATGAAGTCTGCCTGTAAAAGCCAGTCAGCGCTGTTGTGTAGGCTCTTACTTTATTGTTTCAGACAACACTGATTAACTGTTAGACACATCTCCACCTTTGAGTAGATACCTCTGTTGTCACAAGGATGGGATATGAGAATACGTGGGTTGACAACACAGGCATGTCTGTGTTTTATGGCAAAACAGTGTCATATGTGCATACTGAAGATAAAATTTTCAGTGTAAAGAGGAACACTTTCTGTAATCCTAATAAATGCAGTTTAGACTTTCCACCTTTTCTTTTGTGCCAGTACCCTTTACTGGAGAAGGAAATGGCAACCCACTCCAGTGTTTTTGCCTAGAGAATCCCAGGAAGGGTAGAGCCTGGTGGCCTGCCATCTGTGGGATCGCACAGAGTCGGACTGAAGTGACTAAGCAGTACCCTTTATAGATTTCTGTTGCAGCCTCTCTAACACTTTGTGTCTTTCCCTCCAACACCTTTTAACCTCTCAAAGAAAGAAAGCTTACTGATCTCTGTACATTTCTAGTACAATGCCTGGAAATAGTAGACACTGAATACATTTTTAGATGTAGATGAGGAAATAGAATAGAGGAAAAAATTATAAATGCTCGTCTGTTTACAATATTGTTCTTTTTTCACTCCTTAAAAACTGTAGGTTTTATTTTTGCTCTCTTTGTTTCTAGTGGTGTGAAATCTAGTCTTGAGATTTTATATAAAACTATTTGAAACAAAAGAAAAACATTACTGTAATCTAAGATTCTGTTCTAAGATCTATAAATGGAGCATAATCATTACTAAAATTCAAGATCATTTAAAAATTATCACCACTGAATTTATGTTATATAATATGCTTCATTTTTTAATGGCAGTTTTGATCACCATAAGTAATTGTTCATTTTTGTCTAAAAGCCTGTTACTCTAGATTCCAGGAGGTATCTATGATGTGGTTAATTAATATTCCTTGAATGCTTTAACATTTATATATTTACATTAATAAAAATTTTGGATTTTTTTAACACATCAGTTAGATATTATACAGCAAGAATATATCAATGATTCTGGTCTGATCCAAATTGAGCTAACAAAGGCTGCATTTGGCTGCTATGGTAATTGGCTTGCAACGGTGGAACAACGTCAGAAAAGGAAACTGAGCTTGAATTGCAAATGAAACTATGGATGTATAATAAGAAAACACAAGGGTAAGATTACCTATAGAGCTGTTTAATTTTAGAGCAGAAAATTATTTGACTTTCTAGCTTGTGGTTTCAATAATTGGTCTTTTTGATACATTTATATTAAGAGAAATGAAGGAAGTGTTACTCCTCTAATAAAGCCTTTAAGCTTTCTGCTCTGAGAAAGCAGTGGTGTCCTCCAAGTTATGAGTCATTTCATTGCATAAATGAGGAAACATGGAGAAGTGACACCCCCAAGGACACACCTAATTCCAGGCAGATCCAGGATTAGAACAGCTGTCTTTGTTCCTTGGCTCTTTTATTGATGTTATACTACCTTCTTTGGGAAAAATGAAGTAGTTGGTGGAAGTGTGGTGTGGCGCGGTTCCGACTAGATAAGGAGCCCACTAGTTTCAGTTAGTATGGCTGTAATAGCTATTTATCAAGTCCGTGCTTGTCAAGACCTAGGCTTAGTGCTCTGTGCCAGTTATCTTGTGAATCTTCACAAGATAAGCCTGTTGTTGGAGGAAACAGTCCCTCCATACCACTCTCATAACCTGGACTTTTAAAAAAATCTGTCTGCTAGATAGGACCACTGCCCTGATATTCTAGAAAACAGTGCAAGCATGAGTCCCTCTCATTCACACCATTCTGCTCTGTCGAGGCAGAAAGACTTTGGGAGGTAGTTTGGGTGACTTATTAAATACTGACCAGCACAGTTTGAAATAGGTAGTGTTTCTGTACCTTCTTGCCACAAGGAGGGGCTTTATAGCCGTTTCCTTTTTGGCTTTGTTTTTCAAAATAGGTATATGTGTTCTGCAGTTTTCTTATATTGTAGTGTAGTAACCTTTCAGGTGTCATGTTTTGACAGACTCCTATTTTATACTCATTCTGTACCAGTAAGTTGATACTACGTAATCATCTGTGTTAATGTAAGTTACACGAGGCCAGAGGTAATGTGCTGGAACTCTTTGGGTCTTCTGTCTTCGGTGACAGAGCACCCAATTGTTGGTCATTCTGGTGGTAATATATAAGTTGCCTAATCTTAAAGATTCTATTGAAAAATGTACAACTTGTACGGAATTCTTAATACTCAGTGATAGTATATCATATTGCCCTGGTATAAAAATAAATTGTTTTCCTTCCTACTAGGTTTGTTCTTAATACAAAGGTTAACATGCCACATGAGGACCACATCACAGCTCTCTGTTTCTGTAATACAGAAAAATCTGAAAGCTCCACATTGGTTACAGCAAGTAAAGATGGCCACTTCAAAGTGTGGATATTAACAGATGATTCTGATATATACAGTAAGTTGCTTAAGTATAGTATATGCATATGTAGTGTACAAGTTTAAGAATTGGTATGTTTAACTCATGAAAATTATATCCATTCTGGGAGGATTTTTTCAACTATAATTCTGTAAACCATTGCCTAATTTCAAATGATTTGGGAAATAGCATTTTTACATTCCTTCTTTCCCAAATCTTTACTTATTTTACGACATTCTCGATTAATTGTGTGCTAATTACTCCATTCTATGAGGAGAGAATTAAAAAAAAAAAGTTACTCCCTTTTGCAGTTTCTCCCTTTACTGTTCCACTAGAGGAAGGCCAAGGTCTCTTAGAAGGGATACAAATTTCGTATCAGTCAATCATTTGTAACTAAATTTGGGGGAGGAAAGTTTTTTGTTGCTTCCTTGTTTTATAATCTGTGTGTCTAATAAATTCCCTAAAATATTATCTAACATTATACTATTTTTGTGCTCTATATTTCCACAGAAAAGGCTGTTGGCTGGACCTGTGACTTTGTGGGTAGTTATCATAAATACCAAGCAACTAACTGTTGTTTCTCTGAAGATGGCTCATTACTAGCAGTTAGTTTTGAAGAAATAGTTACAATATGGGATTCAGAGACTTGGGAACTTAAATGTACATTTTGTCAACGAGCTGGGAAAATAAGGTAGGTAAATAATTGAGAGAGTATAAACTACTGGATTTTTTTTTTTTATTCAAACAGGTCCTTCTACATAAACTTTAATAATAATTTATGATTTCTCCAAAGGTATCCTGTGTGTCAGTGGTGCCAGGAGCTCACCAAAATACTGAGAAGCTAAGAAATGCTGTGTTTGTAAACCGTGTGCATTAGTTTTCTTGGTTGTACTATACAGCCGTGGATGCCATGCATAAGCCTCAGTAGATCCAGACAGTGTTTACTTTTTCTGCATCTTCATAAAAGCAATGTTACACTCAGACTTCATTATTTTTAATAATGGCAAGGGAATTAACAATAATATCTTCCATTTTATTTCAGGTCACGAGCATTTGAGGACAAAATGGCTAATTTTTATAATTTCTAACATATCTAATTCTGAATTTATAAAACTTCACAATTCATATCGCAAATCTGCCTCTTAAGGCAAAAAAAAAAAGCATAAACAGTTTTAAGTAACTTGGTGTGTTTCACATACATGTTCTCTATATGTGCCAGTTACCATACAGCATATTAGAAAAGAATTGGTCATCAAATCTGCTTTCCTAAAGAAACAAAATAGCTGAATAAACCTTTCCTTTTGTGCTCCTTACCCCCTTTTTCTGCAGGGTAATTATGAACAAAAACTTGTGTGTATCTAAAAGTCTGCATTGCACAAAACTAGTACTATGCGGGAAGTCCGCAGTCCTTTGTAACTGAGTGTGGTAGAACTAACTGTTGTTACCTTCCTTGTTTTAATCTAGGGTGAGAAGTCTGCAGTCCTCTGCAACTGAGTGGTAGAACTAACTTGTTGACTTCCCTTTTTTAATCTAGGGTGGGAAGTCTGCAATCCTCTGTAACTGAGTATGGTAGAACTAACTTGTTGACTTACCTTTTTTAATCTAGGGTGGGAAGTCTGCAATCCTCTGTAACTGAGTATGGTAGAACTAACTTGTTACCTTCCTGTTTTAATATAAAGCAAGAAGTTAGCAGTCCTTTGTAACTGACTATGGCAGAACTAACTTGTTACCTTCCTTGTTTTAATTTAGGGTGGGAAGTCTGCAGTCCTCTGTAACCAAGTGTGGTAGAACTAAATTGTTAACTTCCTTGTTTTAATCTAGGCACCTTTGCTTTGGGAGATTGACTTGTTCCAAGTATCTTCTTGGTGTCACTGAAAATGGCATTCTGTGCTGTTGGAATCTGCTCGGCTGTGCATGTAAGATATTTTTTGCTATAAAGTGGTATCAGAGCACATAGGAAAATTTGGAGTGCTATGCCTCTAATAATAGAGTTGGATTACAGTTGACTCTTGAGTGATGCAGGAGTTAGGGTCATTGACCCTCTGCACAATCAAAAATTCACACATAACTTAGAGACACCCTCTGTGGATTCAGCCAGCCTTGGATTGAACAATGCAGTAGCATTCGCTGTTTTAAAAGTCTGTATCTATTTGTACTCGCTCAGTTCAAATTCGTGTCATTCAGGGGTCAGCTGTATTTATAAAGGGCTTCCCGGGTGGCACTAGTGGTAAAGAATCCACCTGCCAACGCAGGAGATGAAGAGACTCAGCCTTGTTCCCTGGAAGAAGGCTTATTCCCTGAAGTAGGGAATGGTGCCCTACTCTGGTATTCCTGCCTGGAAAAGTCCGTGGACAGAGGAACCTGCCAGGTTTACAGTCCATGGGGCCACAGAGTGGACACAACTGAGCACGCACATGTGTAGACCTGCTCAGTTCAAATCCGTGTTACTCAAGGTCGGCGGTGTTTATAAATTGCTTAACTTTCAACAAATCCGCTTCCGTCATCCTTGCTTTTTTCCCCACTGTCTTCAGTGTGTATGACTCTGCCACCCTCCATATTCTCCATCCTCCTAACAATTTGTGGAAAGTTTCTCTAATTCATAATGTATATTAACCTGCAGTACCCCTGTCAGCATTAAATTGGAATGGAGCCTATTAACAGTCTTCATAACAAACATGGACTCTGTGGCATTTTATTTATTCAAGTATGTTTGGAAGGCATGGTGGTTGCTTAGTAACGAATGTTTATAACTTATTTTATATTCTCTACAATGATTCTGGTTAACATTTTGCCCACATTTAGCAGTAGTGGAAAAACATCAGACCATAGTTGCACTGAAATAATAACCATTTCATTGCATGTGGAAGACATACTCTGTTTTTTTTGCTTCCTGCCCCTCATTTTAGTGCTGATTTCCACAGATAATTTCAGTACAGTGACTGTGTGTTATCTGGAAGCATAAAATCCCTCTTCCTAAGAATAATAAAATTGATTGTCCCGATAAATATTGAGTACCTACTTTAAGAAAGCTTTTGGTAAATCTCTTCTTAGAAGTGAATCCCTTTTTCCCCCAGTGGAATGGAGTACGAAATTAAATGTGAGAGTTATGGAACCTGATCCCAATTCAGAGAATATTGCTGCAGTCACTCAGTCTTCTGTTGGTTCAGACTGTAAGTACACACATTTCTTTGGTAGAAAAAATCTGTTAGCTAAATTTTCTTTTTAACATCTTTAATGTAATTTGAGTAAACTTTACTTTGGATCAAAAGCCACTTGCCTGCCACTGCTCTTCCTTGAGTTCTAGCTTGAAGACGTCCCTCATTTTTCAGCATGTCATCTCCTACTCAGTCTTCAAAATCCAAGAGAGATTTCACCTCTCTGAAGGATTTTGAAACTATCCCCCAGCCCCCAGGGAGCTTTAATCATGCCTTCTCAGTGATCTTAAGGCCCCACAGATGTCTGTTCTGGAGCTTAAGACAAAAAGTGCTTCTGCTGTGTTTTGGTGTCTCTTCTGCAGTTGGCCCTGCTCTCAGAAATAGGAATTTTTCTTTCTCTTTTTCATCTTCAAAGTCCTCATTCCTTGACACATAGTAGGCATCATGTAGATACTTGTTGAGTCAAAGCGTAAACTAATCATGACCTGGGCCATTTACTCAATGGGGTAAGTCCCAGGGTGAGTATGGTCCTCCAGTCTGAGGCTAGACCTAACCTTTCCAGCAAAATGTTACTGTCTGGTTTTTTTCCTCCAGTGTTTGTATTTAAACCTAGCGAGCCAAGGCCATTGTATATTCAAAAGAATATCTGCAGAGAGGAAGTCTTGTGGGGAGTGTTTGTTCCCCGAGATGTCCCTGAATCATTCACCTCAGAAGCTCACCAGTGGCTGAACAGATCCCAGTTTTACTTCCTAACAAAATCACAGGTAACCATCCACCTCAGAAGAGGCAGTCATTAGCATGTGTGAAATAGTTTTATTAAGGATTACCCCTTTTCTCCCTACCCACCTCACCCCACTGCCAAATCATCTAATATGCTCAGTACAGTCATATTATTGGTAGGAGTATATTAGCCTCCACCTTTAAGGCTATTTCTTGTATTCATTCATTCTGTGACAATAAAAAAGATATGATCTAAAAGCTAATTAGAGTATTGTGAATTGTATTTGTCAGAATGGCCTTTTTTAAACTTTTTTATTGGATTTACCATAAAGAAATCAGTGGCTTAAATTAGATCAGTTGATTTTATATGTGTGTGTGTGTGTGTGTGTGTGTGTGTGTGTGTGTTTCAGAACAGTCTTAGAACTGTCACAGCAGTTACTAAATACATTTTCTGTGAGCATATATATATATATATATATATATATATATATATATAAAAGCATGAAAAGCTGACATTATTTTCTAACTTTAATATCTACAGTTTATATTTTGCATCATTAATTGGCCTCTCTTTTCAGAGTTTATTGACATTCAGTACACAGTCTCCAGAAGAGAAACTCACACCCACAAGCAAACAGGTACGTTCTGGTCACTTATAGCTCAGATCATGCACATTGCCTCCCTGCAAAGGTAAGTTTATCTTTCAAAACTCAGCTATGACAAAAATGTTTTACCTGCCCTGAAGTGGAGTTTAAATTATATACTTAGAAACTACTTGCTTCATTTGATGTCATAGTGGTCTTTGAAAATGTAGTTTTAGTTTGTAATGCTGGTGATATTCTAGTGATCCAAAGAATCAAATAGTTTTATGAGACCTTTGTGAGAAAACTTGAACTTCACCACCAAGTGCGATTACCCACAAAGATACTCTCAACTATTTAGTTGAAGTTTTTATTTACCTCTCTGTCTCTAAGAAACATGTTTATATTGCTAATTCTGGATTTTTCAGATCTAGGCATTAGATTTGGTATTTTCTAATTGTGATCTATTGAGTTTAAATTTCTTTCATACCCTCCCCCCAAATACACAACATATACCCACATACCTTCTGTCCCTAATCTTTGCAGTGTAGGTAAATCTTAAATTTATCTTAGATCGCTGTTCATCCTTAAAAATGTTAACACAGTTCATAACTGAGCCATGCAGTAACAGGTTGTTTTTCCTTTTATGACCAGCTTCTTTTATCTGGAGTTAATGATTGCTTATCTTTTCATTTGCTCAGTTTCCTATTCTCATCTAGTGAAAGTGAGAGTGTTAATCGCTCAGTGGTGTCCAATTCTTTGAGACCCCATGGACTGTAGCCTGCCAGGCTCCTCCATCCATGGAGCTTTCCAGGCAAGAATCCTGGAGTGGGCAGCCATTCCCTTCTCCAGGGTTCTTCCCGACCCAGGGATCAAACCTGGGTCTCCTGCACTGCAGGCACCTAGTTCACCACTAAAGTCTATCCTCGTGTGTAAGTCCTCGCTCATGGTTTTCATATTCGATATGCTGAGTCTTGAAGAAGTATTTTCAGGAGCCTCTGACCTGCTTTATTCTGAGCTGATTGCCCTTTTATAAACAAAACCTGCTGCACAGTAGTCATCTTAGGATCTGCGTTTGCTGACATTCTGGGGACTCATCACCTCTACTGTAATAGGTCCTGTGGTTTATCGCTTACTTTGCTTACTCGTTTGCTTTGGTAATATCTCCCTGTTGATGCATGGGCAGTAAATAAGACATTGCAGGTTTGGACTTGTTTTTATTCTCTCCCATTTGATTGGTTGGTTACGTAGAAATCTAGGTTGAAAATCATTTTTGTCTTAGAACTTTGAAGATACTGTTATACTTTATCTGTAACCTGACTTAGTTTTCTCTGAAAATTCATTGAATTCATTCAGCATTTTTTTTCTTGATCATTACTATATGCTCTCGACATTTAGGGTATCAGTGAATGGAAGGGTCAAGTCTCTAAATTTGTAGTGTTACAGTCTAATAGGAAGGTACAGATAAAAAACATTAGGTAAAATATATAGTATTTTAGAAAGTAATTCTTTTTTTTCCCATTTTTTATAATATGAGAGATTTCTTGTTTTCCATCTGATCTTATATATATAAATACATATGTTTGGGTTGTTTTTTTTAATGTCTTGAATGGTTTATTCCCATTAGGTGTTTTCTTTTCAATCTGTTTTGGAGATTTTCATCAGTCTGATGATTTTTGGCTGTCTGCTTTTAATTAAAAGTGAGCAAAATCACCATTTGAAAGTTCGCCTGGATGGAACCTGACCCCTGGTCTCCACTAGCTGACTGAGCTGAAGTCATTACTTTTAGAACTTTCTGTCTTAGACTGGTCGTTATCACCCAGATAGACTTCTCCCAGGTTCCTGCCTGAAAGGCGTCACCTGACGGCCAGCACTGTGGGAAGCGCCCTCTGGGCCACAGCTGCCTTCAGCTGCACAGCCACCGCCAGCCTCCGCACCACGCTGTCCAGTCTAAAGACGCGCTTGGTTCTCCTCTTCAAGGAGCATACTGCCAGCCTTCTGCTGGGGCTGAGGAGGAGAGCTGGAAACCTGAGAGCTCTCGAGATAGGCTTTAACCAGGCTAACTGGGTTTTGTTTCTTTTCTTTTTTTTTTTTTTAAGCCTTTTTCAGAGGTACTGTTAGTACCAATTCTTGAGCATTGTGAGATTCCACAGAATAAATTTGGAGAAGGAAATGGCAACCCATTCCAGTATTCTTGCCTGGAGAATCCCATGGACAGAGGAGGCTGGCAGGCCACAGTCCGTGGGGTCGCAAGAGTAGACACAACTTAGTGACTAACCCACACTGCCACAGCATAAATTGGGACGCTCCTTAGCGTTCATCACCACCACTTAGACTCCTGTTCTCTTGGGTCTACTAGGTTAGTTACCACCCGTCAGCCTGCTTTCCACTATCCACATCGCCCAGTGTCTTTATTGCTGCAGATTGCTCCGCTTTGCTGCTGCTTTTGTAGGACTGGGGGAAGAAGTAGTGGTAGGTGTACATTTTGTTCTGTCATCTAAGTGTCCATGTTGGCTTTTCTCAGAGTAACTGGACTAGTCACAGTTGCTTTCCTTGTGAAGTGAAAGAATCATACAAGATAACCTCCAATTCCTTTCATCCCTGTTATTTTATTACTGTAGTACTTGGATCAGAGGCAGTTCCTCCTTTTTTATTGAAACTATTTCCCTGTTCTTTAACCCTTACAGCTATTAGCAGAAGAAAGTCTTCCAACAACCCCATTTTATTTCTTATTGGGAAAGCATAGGCAGCAGCAAGAGAATGACAAGTTAAATGAAGCTTTGGAGAATGAGCTGGTACAGCTGCCCTTAACAGAAAACATCCCTGAAATTAGTGAGGTAAGTAATTATCTCATTACATAAGTTTATCATAATGCTGAAACTAATAGTATAAACTAATTGCTTATACCTATGTGACATGAATTAAATGCAGTAAAGCACTTTAAGTTGGAATTTTTGTGTAATCAATCTGTAGCAAATATTTTTGGATAATCATTTGTATATTGTGCAACTTTAATTCTCAAACTAAACGGCTTAAAATTTAGGATTTCTGATTGGGTCGGAGGAGGGGTTG
Source organism: Madoqua kirkii (assembly GCA_006408675.1). Classification (NCBI taxonomy): domain Eukaryota; kingdom Metazoa; phylum Chordata; class Mammalia; order Artiodactyla; family Bovidae; genus Madoqua; species Madoqua kirkii. The sequence goes on from SJYC01087491.1 coordinate 46,421, forward strand.
TTTGCATAAAAGTAGGAGTTCTTTGGTTTTTCATCAACAGAACCTGGTGTTGATAAAAGCCTTGGCATTTGCCCTTTTTAAATGAAACCCTGTGTTTCTGTTTTACTGTAGCTTCTTCGCACTCCAGCCCATGTGCTGCCATCTGCTTCTTTGCTGTGCTCCATGTTTGTAAACTCACTGCTGCTGTCTCAAGGGACTAAGAGGTAAGGCAGTTCATTAGATGTGATCAGATACTCTGTTTGGAGAAACAGGATGGTCTGTGATATCGTTGATCACAATTTCTTTCCCTGTGTTTCTCCTTCAGCTTTCATCTGTATTTACAGGGTATAGAATTACTAAGTAAAATAAATAAAATAAAAGTGTATTCAGTAACAAGAATTTTCATTAATTTTGTTCATATGATTTTTTTCATAAGTATTTAAATTAGAAAGTTATTGTTTAGAAATATTTTTCAATAGTAATTGCATTTTATTCTGTTATTGTTAAAGTGCTGAAGAAAATCCTGATGATGTTGATATGGAAGAAGAAAAAGAAAGTGATGATTCAGATGAAGAAAATAATTTCACTGAAAAGATCCAGGATACAAATAACACAGATTTGGAAGAAGACATTATACATCAGTTGTCAAAATCAGAAGAAAAGGAACTGAAAAAATTTAGGAAAGTAGACTACAGCTGGATAGCTGCTCTTTGAGCCTTAGAGGATGGGGGAGGGCTCTGCACTTTGTTTTTGTGTTTCGATTTGTTTTCATTGTATGTTGATATTCCACAAATCTATTTAAATTTTATTTCTTTTCTTGAAATGTTAAGTATTAACAGGCTCTACTTTTAAATAACTGGTAATATGAAGTTGGGTTTACGTCACGTTTTACAGTTGCCACATACATCATCTCATTTCACATATCAGCCTTAAAGGAGAGCTGGAAGTTGAACTTATACAACATAAGTCCCCTTATCTGCAATTTGGAGATATAAAAAGTTTTTTAAGGTTTTGTAGATAGTGTTTAATTTCAGAATTCATTTGGTGGCCAAGTACAGCTTGAACTAATATGAGGTTCTCTACAGTCTTGATTTCAGTGCTCTTGTATATTTCTCATAGAGAAATTTAGGAAAATGATTTGATTATGGTGGTATTTCACAGACTTCACTGAGAATGTTACATAATACAAGCTGCCTAAAATCTGGAAAATTGTAAATTTACATCTTCTGACCCCATACCTGTTCTGAGAACAGATCCACTATACTTGTAAATACGGTTTTTGTGTCAGCTTTAGAGCCAGTGAGAAGAGCTAGTGTTACTCTTCCGTGTTCCTGTGTCTGCTGAGTCATGTAACAGTCACTTAGGAATTTTCCAATTTCAGTGATCCTCTTCTGTAAAATCTATATTACAAAGTTAATGCAAAAACAAGTGTACACATCATAAGTGCACATCTCAGGGAATGTTCACAAATTTGCTATGAGTGGCTCTTTTTTAAATATTTTTATTTTTTTAGATTCTATTTCTACTATTTTGGGAGTTTACACTTTTATATTGGTACTCATTGAAAGTAACCTTATAAATTTCTATAATATGCTTAAACATCTATATGATTTATAGACTTAGAGAGCATCTTCTATTGACTATCTAGTATGGTGGTTAAAACAGTACTTTTAACGTCCTTTCATGTCTCTTTATGGCCACTCGAGTTAGTTGGTCGTTTTGTTGGTTTTCATGGATGCTAACACTGCTGAATAAATTGGCACAAAGCAGAATAATGATGGATGTTTTTTCACTTGTCACACAGTGTCCCTTGCTTGGTTGTTTTCAGATAGGGTTGTGGAAAATGATTAGATTTGATCCCTGTACTTATCCTGTTGTAATTTTGTTGAAAGTTCTATTTTGAGGTTCAGTTCAACTTCTTGACGGTATGGCTAGTGATCTTAAAATTGCCTTTATATTTTCTTAATTTTTTCTCTCAATTCATTACTTCACTGAATACATCACTTCTTCTAGTCAGAAGATGCAGAAGATGGCAGAACTGAGGTCTCTGGCCAAGGAGCTACTAGGGAAGAACATAGGAAATGGCGTACCCCTGGACATTTTGCTCTTAGCCATTCACTCCCTTAGAGCCTCTGCTCTATTTTCTCTTCTGATCTCTGTTCCAACTGAATGTGGCTTTCAAGATTCAGGCAAATGTTTATTTTATTTAAAAAAAAAATAGCATTGTAAGTGGTTTTTTTTATTATTGTGCTTTAACTTATTACATTTTTTTTTCCTTTTTAGTCTTTTTTATTGAAGAATAATTGTTTTATAGAATTTTGTTGTTTTCTGTCAAACCTCAACATGATTCAGCCATAGGTATACATATATCCCCTCCCTTTGGGACCTCCCTCCCATGCCACCAGTCTAGGTTGATACAGAGCCCCTGTTTAAGTTTTCTGAGCCATACAGCAAATTCCTGCTGGCTATCTTATTTTGCATATGGTAATGCAAGTTTCCATGTTACTCTTTCCATACATCTCACATTCTCCTCGTCTCTCCCCATGTCCGTAAGTCTGTTCTCTATGGGCTGTTTCTCCACTGCTGACCTGTAAATAAATTCTTTAGTACCATTTTTTTAGATTCCATATATATGCATTACAATATAATCTCTTTCTGACTCACTTCACTCTGTATAATAGGTTCTAGGTTCATCCACCTCTTCAGAACTGACTCCAATGTGTTCCTTTTTATGGCTGAGTAATATTCCATTGTGTATATGTGCCACGACTTCTTTATCCATTCATCTGTCGGTGGACATCTAGGTTGCTTCCATGCTCCAGCTATTGTAAATAGTGCTGCAGTGAACAACGTGATACATGTGTCTTTTTCAGTTTTGGTTTCCTCAGGGTGTACGCCTAGGAGTGGGATTGCTGGGTCATTTGGTGCTTTTGTTCCTGGTTTTTTAGGGAATCTCCATACTGTCTTCCATAGTGGCTGTATCAATTTACATTCCCACCAACAGTGCAAGGGCACTCCCTTTTCTCCACACCGTCTCCAGCATTTACTGTTTGTAGACTTTTGGGTGATGGCCATTCTGACAGGTGTGAAGTGATACCTCATTGTGGTTCTGACTTGCATTTCTCTAGTAATGAGTGGTGTCGAGCACCTTTCATGTGTCTGTTAGCCATCTGTATGTCTTTGGAGAAATGGCCGTTTAGATCTTTTTCCCACTTTTTGATTGCATTGTTTGTTTTTCTGGCGTTGAGTTGTATGAGCTGCTTGTATATTTTTAATATTAATCCTTTGTCAGTTGTTTCATTTGCTGCTATTTTCTCCCATTCTGAGGGTTGTCTTTTCACCTTGCTTATGATTTCCTTTGCTGTGCAAAAGCTGTTAAGTTTAATCAAGTCCCACTTGTATACTTCTGTTTTTATTTCTGTTACTCTAGGAGGTGGGCCAAAGAGGATCTTGCTTTGATTTATGTCATCGAGTGTTCTGCCTGTGTTTTCCTCTAAGAGCTTTATAGTTTCTGGTCTCACATTTAGGTCTTCAATCCATTTTGAGTTTGTCTTCGTGTATGGTGTCAGGAAGTGTTCTAATTTCATTCTTTTACAAGTGCGTGTGTGTGTGCTAAGTCACTTCAGTCGTGTCTGACTCTGCAACCCTCTGCAATCCCAGGCTCCTCTGTCCCTGGGATTCTCCAGACAAAAATACTAGAGTGGGTTGCCATGCCCTTCTCCAGTCTTTCACATGTAGCTGTTCAGTTTTCCCAGCACCATTTATCGAAGAGGCTGTCTTTGCCCCATTGTATATTCTTGCCTCCTTTGTCAAAAAAGTACCCATAGGTGCATGGGTTTATTTCTGAGATTTCTATCTTGTTCCATTGGTCTTCATTTCTGTTTCGTGCCAGTACCATACTGTCTTGATGACTGTACCTTTGTAGTATAATGTGAAGTCAGGAAGGTTGATTCCTCCAGCACCATTCTTCTTTCTCAAGGCTGCTTTGGCTTGGGCTTTTGTGTTTCCATATGAATTGTGAAATTTTTTGTTCTAGTTCTGTGAAAAATGCCATTAGTAATTTGATAGGGGTCTCATTGAATCTGTAAATTGCATTTGATATTATAGTCATTTTCACAATATTGATTCTTCCTACCCAGGAACATGGAATATTTCTCCATCTGTTTATGTCGTCTTTGATTTCTTTCATTAGTACTTTATACTTTTCTGTGTACAGTTCTGTTGTCTCCTTACTTAAGTTTATTCCTAGATATTTAATTCTTTTTGTTGCCATGGTGAATGGGATTGATTCCTTAATTTCTCTTTCTGATTTTTCATAGTTGGTATATAGAAATGCAAGTGATTTCTGTGTATTGATTTTGTATCCTGCAATTTTGCTAAATTCACTGATTAGCTCTAGTAATTTTCTGATACTATCTGTAGGGGGTTTTTTAATGTTTTTTCATGTCATCTGCAAACAGTGAGAGCCTTACTTCTTTTCTGATCTGGATTCCTTTTATTTCTTTTCCTTCTCTGATAGATGTAGCTAGGACTTCCAGAACTATGTTGAATAATAGTGGTGAAAGTGGACACCCTTGGCTTGTTCCTGATCTGAGAGGAAATGCTTTCAGTTTTTTGCCATTGGGAATAATGTTTGCTGTAGGCTTATCATATATGGCCTTTACTGTGTTGAGGTAGGTTCCTTCTATGCCCGTTTTTTGAAGAGTTTTAATCATAAATGGGTGCTGAGTCTTGTCAGGCTTTCTGCATCTATAGAAATGATCACACGGTTTTTATCTTTCAATTTGTTAATATGGTGTATCACATTGACTGATTTCTGTATATTGAAGAATCCTGGCATTCCTGGAGTAAACCCACCTTGATCATGGGGTACGAGCTTTTCGATGTGTTGCTGAATTCTGTTTGCTGAAATTTTGTTGAGGATTTTTGCATCTATGTTCATCAGTGATATTGGCCTGTAATTTTCTTTTTTCGTGCTGTCTTTGTCTGGTTTAGGTATCAGAGTGATAGTGGCCTCATAGAATGAATTTGAAAGTGTTCCTTCCTCTGAAATTTTTTGAAAGAGTTTTAGAAGGTTAGGTATTAGCTCTTCTCTAAATGTTTGATAGAATTCTTCTGTGAAGCCATCTGGTCCTGGGGAGATTTTTTTATCACAGCCTCAGTTTCAGTGCTTGTAATTGAGTTGTTCATGATTTCTGTTTCTTTTTCGCTCAGTCTTGGAAGATTGAACTTTTCTAAGAATCTGTCCATTTTTTCTAGGTTATCCATTTTATTGCCATATAGTTGTTCATAATAGTCTCTCATAATCCTTTGTATTTCTGCATTGTGTGTTGTAACTTCTTTTTCATTTCTGATTTTGTTGATTTGATTCTTCTTTTTTTCTCCATGAGTCTGTTTGTCAGTTCTGTTTATCTTCTCAAAGAACTAGCTTTTAGTTTTATTTCTCTTTACTATTGTTTCTTTTATTTCTTTTTCAGATACTTCTGCTCGATCTTTATGATTTCTTTCCTTATACTAATTTTGGGGGGGGATTTGGTTCTTTTTCCAGTTGTTTTAGGTATGAAGTTAGTTTGTTTATTTAATGTTTTTCCTTGTTTCTTAGGTGGGATTGTATTGCTATAAACTTCCCTCTTAGACCTGCTTTTGCTGCATCCCATAGGTTTTGAGTTGTCACGTTTTCATTGTCATTTTTTCCTAGATTTTTTTTTTTACTTCCCTTTTGATTTCTTCAGTAACCTGTTGGTTACTTAGAAACATATTGTTTAATCTCCATGTGTTTGTGTTTCTTACAGTCTTTTTTTCTTGTAATTGATATCTAGTCTCATAGCATTGTGGTCAGAGAAGGTGCTTGACACAATTTCAGTTTTCTTAAATTTACTGAGGTTTGATTTGTGACCTAAGATGTAGTCTATCATGGAGAATGTTCCATTTGCACTTAAGATATTCTGGATTTGGATGGAATGTCCTGAAGATATCAGTGAGATCCATCTCATCTAATGTATCATTTAAGACTTGTGGTTTTTAATTAATTTTCTGTTTCGATGATATGTCCATTGGTGTGAGTGGGGTGTTAAAGTCTCCTACTGTTACTGTGTTCCTGTCAATTTCTCCTTTTATGTCTATTAGTGTTTGTCTTATGTATTGAGGTGCTAGTATGTTGGGTCCATAGATATTTACAGTTGTTATGTCTTCCTCTTGGAATGATCCTTTGACCATTATGTAGTCTCCTTCATTATCTCTTATAATCTTTATTTTAAGGTCTAGTTTGTCTGATATAAGGATTGCTGAATTTGGCAATAAGAAATTCATGATCTGAGCCATAGTCAGCTCCTGGTCTTCTTTTTGCTGACTGTATAGAGCTTCTCCATCTTTGGCTGCAAAGAATATAATCAATCTGATTTCAGTATTGACCATCTGATGCTGTCTATATGTAGAGTCTTCTCTTGTGTTGTTGGAAGAGAGTGTTTGTTATGACCAGTATGTTCTCTTGGCAAAACTCTATTAGCCTTTGCCCTGCTTCATTCAGTACTCCAAGGCCAAATTTGCCTGTTACTCCAGGTATTTCTTGACTGTCTTCTTTTCCATTCCAGTCCCCTATAATGAAAAGGACATCATTTTTGGGTGTTAGTTCTAGAAGCACTTGTAGGTCTTCATAGAACCGTTCAACTTCTTCAGCATTACTGGTCAGGCCATAGACTTGGATTACTGTGATATTAAATGGTTTGCCTTGGAAGCAAACAGAGATCATTGTTATTGCCACATTCAGACTTATACTGAAGAAAGTAGGGAAAACCACTAGACCATTTAGATATGACCTAAATCAAATCCCTTATGATTATACAGTGGCAGTAACAAATAGATTCAAGGGATTAGATCTGATAGAGTGCCTGAAGAACTATGGACAGAGGTTCGTGACATTGTACAGGAGGCAGAGATCAAGGCCATCTCCAAGAAAAAGAAATGCAAAAAGGCAAAATGGTTGTCTGAGGCCTTAAAACTAGCTGTGAATAGAAGAGAAGCAAAAGGCAAAGGAGAAAAGAAAAGATATACCCATTCGAATGCAGACTTCAAAGAATAGCAAGGAGAGACAAGAAAGGCTTCCTCAGTGATCAGTGCAAAGAAATAGAGGAAAACAATAGAATGGGAAAGACTAGAGCTCTCTTGAAGAAAATTAGAGATACCAGGGGAACATTTCATGCAAAGATGGGCACAATAATGGACAGAAATGGTACAGACCTAAAAGAAGCAGAAGATATAAGGATCGGTGGCAGAAATACACAGAAGAACTATACAAAAAAGATCTTCATGACCCAGATAATCATCATGGTGTGATCATCAACCTAGAGCCAGACATCCTGGAATGTGAAGCCAAGTGGACCTTAGAAAGGATCACTATGAACAAAGCTAATAGAGGTGATGGAATTCCAGCAGAGCTATTTCAAGTCCTAAAAGATGATGCTATGAAAGTGCTGCACTCAATACGCCAGCAAATTTGGAAAATTCAACAGTGGCTACAGGGCTGGGAAAGTTCAGTTTTCATCCCAATCCCAAAGAAGGCAATGCCAAACAATGCTTTACCACACAACTGCATAGAGGTGATGGAATTCCAGCAGAGCTATTTCAAGTCCTAAAAGATGATGCTATGAAAGTGCTGCACTCAATACGCCAGCAAATTTGGAAAATTCAACAGTGGCTACAGGGCTGGGAAAGTTCAGTTTTCATCCCAATCCCAAAGAAGGCAATGCCAAACAATGCTTTACCACACAACTGCACTCACATGCTAGTAATGTAATGCTCAAAATTCTCCAAGCCAGGCTTCAACAATACATGAACCATGAAGTTCAGATGTTCAAGCTGGATTTAGAAAAGGCAGAGGAACCAGAGACCAAATTGCCAACATCCGCTGGATATTGAAAAAGCAAGAGAGTTCCAGAGAAATATCTAATTCTGCTTTATTGACTATGCCAAAGCCTTTGATTATGTGGACCACAACAAACTCTGGAAAATTCTGAAAGAGATGGGAATACCACACCAGCTTACCTGCCTCTTGAAAAATCTGTATGCAGGTCCAGAAGCAACAGTTAGAATTGGACATGGAACACACTGGTTCCAAATAGGGAAAGCAGTATGTCAAAGCTGTATATTGTTACCCTGCTTATTTAGTTTACATGCAGAGTACATCATGAGAAACGCTGCGCTGGATAAAGCACAAGCTGGAATCAAGATTGCCAGGAGAAATATCAATAACCTCAGATATGCAGATGACACCACTCTTACGCAGAAAGCAAAGAACTAAAGAGCCTCTTGATGAAAGACAAGAGTGAAAAAGTTGGCTTAAAGCTCAACATTCAGAAAACTAAGATCATGGCATCTGGTCCCATCACTTCATGGCAAATAGATGGGGAAATAGTGACAGACTTTGTTTTCTTGGGCCCCAAAATCACTGCAGATGGTGATTGCAGCCATGAAATAAAAAGATGCTCACTCCGTGGAAGAAAAGTTTTCACCAACCTAGACAGCATACTAGAAAGCAGAGACATTACTTTGCCAACAGAGGTCCGTCTAGTCAAAGCTATGGTTTTTCCAGTAGTCATGTATGGATGTGAGTTGGACTCTAAAGAAAGCTGAACACCAAAGAATTGATGCTTTTGAACTGTGGTATTGTAGAAGACTCCTGAGAGTCCCTTAGACTGCAAGGAGATCCAACCAGTCCATCCTAAAGAAGATCAGTCCTGGGTGTTTATTGGAAGGACTGATGCTGAAGCTGAAACTCCAATACTTTGTCCACCTGATGCAAAGAACTGACTCATTTGAAAAGACCCTGATGCTGGGAAAGACTGAAAGCAGGAGGAGACGGGGCGACAGAGGGTGAGGTGGTTGGATGGTGTCACCAACTAGTTGGACATGAGTTTGAGTAAACTCCGGGAGTTGGTGATGGACAGGGAGGCCTGGCATTCTGTAGTCAATGGGGTCACAAAGATCAGACAGGACTGAGCAACTGAACTGAACTGAGGATGCTACTGCAGCTTAGTTTTGCTTTCCGTTTGCATGGAATACATTTTTCCATCCTCTCACTTTCAGTCTATATGTGTCTTTAGGTCCGAAGTGGGTTTCTTGTAGGCAGTGTTTATATGGGTCTTGTTTTTGTATCCATTCAGCCAGTCTGTGTGCACCGTTTAATCCATTTACATTTAAAGTAATTATTGATATATATGTTACTATTGCTGTTTTCTTAATTGTTTGGCATTCATTTTGTAATTCTTTTTCCTTCCCTTGTATTTCTTGACTATATAAGTCCCTTTAACATTGTTGTAAAGCTTGTTTGGCGGTACTGAATTCTCTTTACTTTTGCTTGTCTGAAAGCTTTTTATTTCTCCATCGATTTTCAATGAGATCCTTGCCAGGTAGAGTAATCTTGGTTGTAGATTTTTCCCTTTCAGTGCTTTAAATATATCCTGCCATTCCCTTCTGGTCTACAGTTTCTGCTGAAAGAACAGCTTTAAAGCATATAGGGTTTCCCTTGTATGTTACTTGTTGCTTCTCCCTTGCTGCTTTTAATATTCTTTCTTTGTTTTTATTCTTTGTTAGTTTGATTAGTATGTGTCTTGGCATGTTTCTCCTTGGGTTTATCCTGTATGGGATTCTCTGCCTCTTGGACTTCATTGACTATTTCCTTTTCTATGTTGGGGAAATTTTCCAACTATAATCTCTTCAAAATTTTTCTCATACTCTTTCTTTTTCTCTTTTTCTTCTGAGACCCCTGTAATTTGAGTGTTGGTGCGTTTGATCTTGTCCCAGAGGTCTCTGAAGCTATCCTCAGTTCTTTGCATCCTTTTCACTTTATTCTGCTCTTCAGAAGTTACTTCCACCATTCTTATCTTCCAGCTCACTGATTCATTCTTCTGCTTCAGATTTTCTGCTATTGATTCTTTCTAGAGTATTTTTAATTTCAGTAATGTGTTTGTCTCTGTATGTTTGTTCTTCAATTCTCCTAGATTTTTGTTAATTGATTCTTGCATTTTCTCCATTCTGTTTTCAAGGTTTTTTTAAATCATCTTTACTATCATTATTCTGAATTCTTTTTCAGGCAGTTTGCCAATTTCCTCTTCTTTTATTTGGACTTCTGTGTTTCTACTTTGTTCTTTCATTTGTGTTGTATTTCTCTGCCTTTTCATTATTATTTTTTTCAATTTACTGTTTTTGAGGTCTCCTTTTCCCAGGCTTCAAGGTTGACTTCTTTCTTCCTTTTGGTTTCTGCCCTCCTAAGGTTGGTGCACTGGTTTGTGTAAGCTTAGTATAGGGTGAGATCTGTGCTAAGTTTTTGTTTGTTTTACCTCTGATGGGCAAGGCTGAGTGAGGTGGTAATCCTGTCTGCTGATGATTGGGTTTGTATTTTTGTTTCGTTTGTTTAGATGAGGCGTCCTGCACAGGGTGCTGATGGTGGTTGCATGATGCCAGGTCTTGTATTCAAGTGGTTTCCTTTGTGTGAGTTCTCACTATTTGATACTCCCTAGGATTAGTTCTCCAGAGTCAGTGCTCCCACTCCAAAGGCTCAGAGCTTGATTGCTGGTCAGGAATGAAGATTTCACAAGTAGTTTGTTATGGCATTAAGTGAGATTAAAACAAATATCCAAAAAGGAGAAACTAAAGATGAACCCCAGACAAATGGCAATTACAAAATCAGGCAGGCAAACAATAATTAAAATAATGGCATATTCTTATACACCCATGAGCAAAGTCAAACAGTCCAATAAAAAGTACAGTAGATTGACCCAATGAACAAAGGAAATCAAAAATTATATTTACCGGTTAAGACCAGAATTAACTAAAGCACAAATTGGAAAACAAAACTAAACCAGTGTGCCACACAGGGAATAAAGCAATGAAAACAAACGAACAAATAATGTTGAGAGGAAAGGAAAGAAAGAATAGATATGCAAAGTTAAATATAGATGAAGATTTATACACATTAAAGTTTAACTGTAAGGGGGAAAGAACAGTAAGAAAAGCAAACAAAGGAATAATTGTAGGAAAAAATATAATAGGTTTTAAAAAATTAAAAGTTAAAAAAAGAAAACTCCACAGAACTGCAAAAGTCCAATGTAGAGGCAGAGGTTTATAACAACAATAAAAAGAAACAATATACACCTATACCTATACACCCATAAACAAAATCAAAACAGTCAAAAAGTACAATAGATTAACCCAGTGAACAAATGAAACCAAAAATTGTATCTACCAGAAAAAAACTAACTAAACCACAAACTGGAAAACAGAACTAAAGCAGGGTGCCAATTGGAGAATAAAGCAACGAAAATAAAACTGGTTTTATTCCTCTCAAGTAAGTTGAGAAGAAAGAAAAGAATAGATAAAGTTAAAGGTGTACATAAAAATTTATATACATTAAAGATTAACTGCAAGGGGAAAAGAAAAGTTTTAAAAAGCTAGCAAAGGAATAAATATAGAAAAAATAAGAATAGGTTTAAAAAATTGAAGGAAAAAAGAAAACTCCACAGAACTGCAAAAGCTCAGCATAGACACAGGTTTATAACAATAAAAAATGTGACTGACTGAGTGAAAAAAAAAAAAAGCTCAAAAGCTTAATTAGATTCATAGTGCCAATAAAATCAACAACTACAACAGATGGGGGGAGAAAGGAAAAAAAGCCAAAAGAATCTACAGAACAAGTCAAAACATAATAAATGTTTTTCTTGAGTCATTGCTGTCAGCGTCCTTTCCCTCGCTGGGAGCTGCAGTCCACCTCACCTCCCTAGGATGCCCTCAACACCGTGCTGATCTCTGGACCTGCTGTGGGGGCAGCTCAGATTCTAATCTGGTCCTACTCCTGTGTGTTCTTACCTCCAGTGTCCATGGCTGTCAGAACTAGTGCGATTTCTTTTGTGAGCTCTCTCAATGACCTTTTATATTTTCCAGAGACAGAGTCTGCTTAGTTGATTGTGTGAATTTAATCTGTAGCTTATACAGCTGGTAGAATGGCTTTAAGTGTTCTTCAATAGCCACACTGCCCCTGGGTTTCAACTGTGGTTTTATTTCCACCTCTGCATGTGGGTCGTCCTCTGGGGTTTGCTCCTGCGGCTGCCCTGGAGGGCTTGGGTCTGCCCCAGTGAGGGCCAGGGGTGGAGGTGGTGCAGCTGCTTGGGTCACAGGGGTTCTGGCAGCACCAGGTACTCAAGGGGTTGGTGGCTAGGACAGCAGGTAATATAGTGCTCTAGAAGCATATGAAGTGTATTGGCCAATACACTCCAGTATTGTTGCCTGGAGAACGCCCCTTCCTGGCAGAGAAGCCTGGCAGGCCACAGTCTACAGGGTCGCAGAATTGGACACTATGGAAGCAACCCTTTGTGCATACATGCAAGACATTTTTTTGCCTGTGGCAGCTCTGCCCCAGTGAGAGCTGAGTGTGAAGGTGGCTCAGCTGCTTGGCTTGTGGGGACCCTGGCGGCACCACATGTGCAGAGACACAGACCGCCTCTGCCGCAGAAGTCATGGCCCTATCAGAGTCTTTTTTTGAGCCTCTTGTAGCTGGTGATCAGAAGGCCTCTTTGACCAGTCTCTCTCCATAGCTCTACCTGTTCAGGCACGTAGCGAGCTCCCTTGCCTGGGGTCCTTCTCTGTTGTGGGTGTGTCAGGCACATAGAGGGGCCCCCCAGGCTGGGGTCCTACTCTATAGATCTGCACATCAGGCACTTAAAGGGGCACCCTGGGTGGGGTCCTACTCTAGTTCAGTGTGTCAGGTGTTTGATGGGCCAGCCTCACTATTGGTCAGCTGCCAAAGCTGTTGTGTGGGGAGAGAGAGGCTACGGTGATGGCTCCACCCCCTACATGAAACTCGGCAGTATTGCCTTGCATCCACGGATGCCTGGCTTTTCTCCACAGGCATTTCCCACCACAGTCTCCTCCCTCACATCCCCTCCATCTGTCTCTCCACAGCAGCCCTTGCCCTGGGATTGCGCCACAACCCCTAAACTCCAGTTCCCAGCTGCTGCGACTTCCAGGAGACCGGCGTCACTGTCCGGGGTTGCTATGGCTGTGGCAAGGACTGTCTGATTCTCATTTCATTTAGGCTGCCACAGATCAGCTGTTTCACTCTCAGCCTTAAATGTTTCTCCTCTGACTCGGACAATTGCGCCCAGTGTGGGAATCAGATCCCTGCTCTAGTTTCCCCACCAGCCGAGGGCAGGTCCAGTCCTATTAATACTCCTGTTTTTACCCCATAGTTCCTTTGTCCTACCCTAGTTTTGCATGATTTTATATATTCTTTTCCTCTGGTCGGGTACTCCTGTCCACTCTCAGCTGGTGTTCTGCATGCACTTCTGTGTCTGAAGGTGTATTCCTGATGAATCAGTGGAGAGATGTACTCCACGTCCACCTACTCTTCCACCATATTGTTCTCTATAAGTAGCTTTTTATGTCTATATCAGTATCCAAGTAAGGCCTATGCATTTCATTTAAACAGCTGCTGCTGCTAAGTTGCTTCAGTCGTGTCCGACTCTGTGTGACCCCATACACGGCAGCCCACCAGGCTCCCCCGTCCCTGAGATTCTCCAGGCAAGAATATGAGTGGGTTGCCATTTCCTTCTCCAATGCATGAAAGTGAAAAGTGAAAGTGAAGTTGCTCAGTCGTGTCCGACTCTGCCACCCCATGGACTGCGGCCCACCAGGCTCCTCCGGCCATGGGATTTTCCAGGCAAGAGTACTGGAGGGGGGTGCCATTGCCTTCTCTGATTTAAACAGCTAGATTGAGATATGAGTAACTCACAAACTGTACAGTTTGCTCATTTCAAGTGTATAGTTCAGCCATTTTAGTATATTCAAAGTCATGTTCCATCACCACAGTCAATTTGAGAACATTTTCATCACCCCCAAACTCAACTCATTACCAGTGACTTCCCATTCCTCCAAGCCTATGCCACCCCATGCCATAGGCAGCCACTATGGCTACTGCTATTAACCAACTTTAAGACTACGGGCAAGTCTTGCAACTTCTCTTGACCTTAATTTCCAATTCTGGAAAATGTGGATAACAATCCTTACTTTGCCTCCTGGTGTGGTTTCATGATAAATGTATTTAACTTAGATCTTAACTGAAAAGTACTATAATTGAGTATATTCTTAGTTTAATTTTTGAAAGTGAAAGCAAAAATACTTGAAAAACTCTGTGATATTTATTAGTAATTCATCTATTCAGTAAATATTTATTAATAGTTTATAATGAACTTCTCAACAATTCTAATTGACTAATACTATTTTCACATACTCGTTCAAGACAAGTGCTAACATTTTGTTTTCTTTGCTTGGACTCTAGTATGTTCATTTGCTGCTAAAAGGGGAAGTTGACCAGATTGGTATTTAGTTGACCAATGCAGAAGTTACAGAGTTGTTTACAATTCTAATTTCCAGATTTCAATGTTTAATGTGTCAGTAATAACTAAAACCTTTTGGAGATCTCTAAGTAATTAGTTACTATTGTGCATAGAACGCATTTTGTATTTGGATCTTTTTCACTGGAGATTAAGATTTGTGTGTGATATGAAAAGTAAAATAAACTGTTGACTGTAAAAGCTTTGTTATGGTGAAGGAATTTTATGGTAATACAGTACATGGTCAGTGTGATCTAGAAGAAGGACTGAAGCATATGGAACGGATATAATATTATATGTTAATATACGTCAGTTAAAAACAAAACTAGACTAGCCCAGGGTCCTGGGTTCTGCTACTGCTGTTAACTAGCTTTACGACTATGGGCAAGTCTTGCAACTTCTCTTGACCTTAATTTCCAGATCTGGAAAATGTGGATAATAATCCTTACTTTGCCTGCTGGTGTGGATGGTTTCATGATAAATAGTAGCTTCTGTGTTGGTAAAATGTAAGTTGCAAATTAGATAGTTCTTAACCTGGGGGTGTTCCAAGAATCCTCTTGAAACTATGCAAATTTGTGTGTATATCTTCCTAGGTATGAGGTCTGTAGCTTTTATCGGATTCTCAAATGAGCAAGTGACCTGAAGAAGGTGAGGAAACACTGAATTTGAGAATCTCTAACGTCCTTTCTTCTCTTAAATTTAAATTCCATTCTCCCTCACTGAATAATATATATGAAAGCACTTTGAAAGACTGCCAAACAAATGCAAAGCATCCTTCCCCATCTCTCTTTGTGGATCTAGTCTATGTGAAAGTCACAGCCATACTTGAAAAAGTGAAATTATATTAGGTTGCATGGATTATTGAATAAATATTTTCCCCGAGGGCATCTTTCAGATAAAAGGTTCAGTATTAGACCCCTAGGAGAACTGAAGTGTCACAGACTCAGAGAAAATAGAAGGCAATCTAGGAGAGGGTGGAAAAACATTTTAGTATATGTTCAGTGTAGCTTAGTGGTCAAGATTTACAAGAGTAATTAGACTAGGATGAGGCTTTTTGATCTTGTTTTAATCTAGATTATGATAGCTGTGTCTCAGTTTCCTCCTTTCTAAAATGATTTTAGTGATTCATACCTCACAGGATTTGGGGAAGATTAAGTTAGCTAGTTAGATTAGTTTTGTTGGCATAGGTGAAAGTGTTTTTAGTTAACTGTACAGCAATATAACAAAGCAATAGTGTGAATTCTCCATTCAAAGGAGGAAAATACCACTGTTACGGATTTCTAAATAGTTTCTTCTTTGTTTTGTGACTTTATTTTGCCCTGTTTAATGTAGAGGCAGAGGTTTATAACAACAATAAAAAGAAACAATATACACCTATACCTATACACCCATAAACAAAATCAAAACAGTCAAAAAGTACAATAGATTAACCCAGTGAACAAATGAAACCAAAAATTGTATCTACCAGAAAAAAACTAACTAAACCACAAACTGGAAAACAGAACTAAAGCAGGGTGCCAATTGGAGAATAAAGCAACGAAAATAAAACTGGTTTTATTCCTCTCAAGTAAGTTGAGAAGAAAGAAAAGAATAGATAAAGTTAAAGGTGTACATAAAAATTTATATACATTAAAGATTAACTGCAAGGGGAAAAGAAAAGTTTTAAAAAGCTAGCAAAGGAATAAATATAGAAAAAATAAGAATAGGTTTAAAAAATTGAAGGAAAAAAGAAAACTCCACAGAACTGCAAAAGCTCAGCATAGACACAGGTTTATAACAATAAAAAATGTGACTGACTGAGTGAAAAAAAAAAAAAGCTCAAAAGCTTAATTAGATTCATAGTGCCAATAAAATCAACAACTACAACAGATGGGGGGAGAAAGGAAAAAAAGCCAAAAGAATCTACAGAACAAGTCAAAACATAATAAATGTTTTTCTTGAGTCATTGCTGTCAGCGTCCTTTCCCTCGCTGGGAGCTGCAGTCCACCTCACCTCCCTAGGATGCCCTCAACACCGTGCTGATCTCTGGACCTGCTGTGGGGGCAGCTCAGATTCTAATCTGGTCCTACTCCTGTGTGTTCTTACCTCCAGTGTCCATGGCTGTCAGAACTAGTGCGATTTCTTTTGTGAGCTCTCTCAATGACCTTTTATATTTTCCAGAGACAGAGTCTGCTTAGTTGATTGTGTGAATTTAATCTGTAGCTTATACAGCTGGTAGAATGGCTTTAAGTGTTCTTCAATAGCCACACTGCCCCTGGGTTTCAACTGTGGTTTTATTTCCACCTCTGCATGTGGGTCGTCCTCTGGGGTTTGCTCCTGCGGCTGCCCTGGAGGGCTTGGGTCTGCCCCAGTGAGGGCCAGGGGTGGAGGTGGTGCAGCTGCTTGGGTCACAGGGGTTCTGGCAGCACCAGGTACTCAAGGGGTTGGTGGCTAGGACAGCAGGTAATATAGTGCTCTAGAAGCATATGAAGTGTATTGGCCAATACACTCCAGTATTGTTGCCTGGAGAACGCCCCTTCCTGGCAGAGAAGCCTGGCAGGCCACAGTCTACAGGGTCGCAGAATTGGACACTATGGAAGCAACCCTTTGTGCATACATGCAAGACATTTTTTTGCCTGTGGCAGCTCTGCCCCAGTGAGAGCTGAGTGTGAAGGTGGCTCAGCTGCTTGGCTTGTGGGGACCCTGGCGGCACCACATGTGCAGAGACACAGACCGCCTCTGCCGCAGAAGTCATGGCCCTATCAGAGTCTTTTTTTGAGCCTCTTGTAGCTGGTGATCAGAAGGCCTCTTTGACCAGTCTCTCTCCATAGCTCTACCTGTTCAGGCACGTAGCGAGCTCCCTTGCCTGGGGTCCTTCTCTGTTGTGGGTGTGTCAGGCACATAGAGGGGCCCCCCAGGCTGGGGTCCTACTCTATAGATCTGCACATCAGGCACTTAAAGGGGCACCCTGGGTGGGGTCCTACTCTAGTTCAGTGTGTCAGGTGTTTGATGGGCCAGCCTCACTATTGGTCAGCTGCCAAAGCTGTTGTGTGGGGAGAGAGAGGCTACGGTGATGGCTCCACCCCCTACATGAAACTCGGCAGTATTGCCTTGCATCCACGGATGCCTGGCTTTTCTCCACAGGCATTTCCCACCACAGTCTCCTCCCTCACATCCCCTCCATCTGTCTCTCCACAGCAGCCCTTGCCCTGGGATTGCGCCACAACCCCTAAACTCCAGTTCCCAGCTGCTGCGACTTCCAGGAGACCGGCGTCACTGTCCGGGGTTGCTATGGCTGTGGCAAGGACTGTCTGATTCTCATTTCATTTAGGCTGCCACAGATCAGCTGTTTCACTCTCAGCCTTAAATGTTTCTCCTCTGACTCGGACAATTGCGCCCAGTGTGGGAATCAGATCCCTGCTCTAGTTTCCCCACCAGCCGAGGGCAGGTCCAGTCCTATTAATACTCCTGTTTTTACCCCATAGTTCCTTTGTCCTACCCTAGTTTTGCATGATTTTATATATTCTTTTCCTCTGGTCGGGTACTCCTGTCCACTCTCAGCTGGTGTTCTGCATGCACTTCTGTGTCTGAAGGTGTATTCCTGATGAATCAGTGGAGAGATGTACTCCACGTCCACCTACTCTTCCACCATATTGTTCTCTATAAGTAGCTTTTTATGTCTATATCAGTATCCAAGTAAGGCCTATGCATTTCATTTAAACAGCTGCTGCTGCTAAGTTGCTTCAGTCGTGTCCGACTCTGTGTGACCCCATACACGGCAGCCCACCAGGCTCCCCCGTCCCTGAGATTCTCCAGGCAAGAATATGAGTGGGTTGCCATTTCCTTCTCCAATGCATGAAAGTGAAAAGTGAAAGTGAAGTTGCTCAGTCGTGTCCGACTCTGCCACCCCATGGACTGCGGCCCACCAGGCTCCTCCGGCCATGGGATTTTCCAGGCAAGAGTACTGGAGGGGGGTGCCATTGCCTTCTCTGATTTAAACAGCTAGATTGAGATATGAGTAACTCACAAACTGTACAGTTTGCTCATTTCAAGTGTATAGTTCAGCCATTTTAGTATATTCAAAGTCATGTTCCATCACCACAGTCAATTTGAGAACATTTTCATCACCCCCAAACTCAACTCATTACCAGTGACTTCCCATTCCTCCAAGCCTATGCCACCCCATGCCATAGGCAGCCACTATGGCTACTGCTATTAACCAACTTTAAGACTACGGGCAAGTCTTGCAACTTCTCTTGACCTTAATTTCCAATTCTGGAAAATGTGGATAACAATCCTTACTTTGCCTCCTGGTGTGGTTTCATGATAAATGGTAGCTTCTGTGTTGGTAAAATGTAAGTTGCAAATTAGATAGTTCTTAACCTGGGGGTGTTCCAATAATTCTCTTGAAACTATGCAAATTGGTATGTATATCTTCCTAGGTATGAGGTCTGTAGCTTTTATCGGATTCTCAAATGGGCAAGTGACCTAAAGAAGGTGAGGAAACACTGAATTTGAGAATCTCTAACATCCTTTCTTCTCTTAAATTTAAATTCCATTCTCCCTCACTGAATAATATATATGAAAGCACTTTGAAAGACTGCTAAACAAATGCAAAGTGTCATTCCCCATCTCTCTTTGTGGATCTAGTCTATGTAAAAGTCACAGCCATACTTGAAAAAGTGATACTATATTATGTTGCATGGATTATTGAATAAATATATTCCCCGAGGGCATCTTTCAGATAAAAGGTTCAGTATTAGACCCCTAGGAGAACTGAACTGTCACAGACTCAGAGAAAATAGAAGGCAATCTAGGAGAGGGTGGAAAAACATTTTAGTATATTGGGCTTCCCTGGTGGCTCAGAGGTTAAAGCGTCTGCCTCCAATGCGGGAGACCTGGGTTCGATCCCTGGGTCAAGAAGATCCCCTTGGAGAAGGAAATGGCAATCCACTCCAGTATTCTTGCCTGGAGAATCCCATGGACGGAGAAGCCCTAGTACAGTCCATGGGGTCGCAAAGAGTCAGACACGACTGAGCAACTTCACCTCATGGCACTATAGGCAGTAGTTTCTGTCTATAAATTTGCCTACTCTGGATATTTCATAAAAATATCTGTGTAATATATGGGCTTTGTTAGTACTTTCTTTCACTTAGCATTCATCCTGTAGCATATATCAGTACTTTCGTTTCTTTTTAATTTCATTTCACCTGGTTATATATCTAGGAGCAAAATTACTGAGTCAATTGGTAACTAACTTTCTAAATAATCACAAAGCTATTTTCCAAACCAGCTGCACCATTTTCCATTACTTAACATTCTTTGCATTGTGTAGGACATAAATTGTTCCACACTCTGATCCATTAAATTTAGGTACCTTGGCGAGGTTAGCTAGTCTCTTAGGCCAGTGTTTGAGATTCTGGGGAGGACTCCTTAGCTGTCTCTTCTGGTTCCTTTTGGTAAACTAGCTGGTTTATGGATTATCCCACTGCTCTCCTAGAGCTACTAGCCTCTTAATTGCTTACCACCAGAATCTCCATTATTTTCAAGAATACTTTAGGCTTGAACTTTACTCTGTTTAAAATAATGTCAAAACTCTATCCTTAAGAGCTGTCTCTTATCCCTAGGCAAAATCTCTCAACCACCCCTCGGGATGTCAGAATGACACCCCTGCTATACAAACAGCAGAGGCAGTAGCCTCTCGTCTTTCTCTCCTGATGTGGAACCTCTGCCCTGACTATCCAGGGCAAGGCCAGCCAGGTGACCAGTATTCTCAGGCTGGCGGGTAGAGCTGACCTGCTGCTACTGCTGCTAGGTCACTTCAGTCATGTCCGACTCTGCGCGACCCCATAGACAGCAGCCCACCAGGCTCCCCCATCCCTGGGATCCTCCAGGCAAGAACACTGGAGTGGGTTGCCATTTCCTTCTCCAAAGAGCTGACCTAGTTACCAGTTAATTATTTTACCGTATTGAAACACTGACATGGCACCTCCGGGTTTAAGAAATGCTTATGTTTTACAGTTGTGTTTGAAAGGTTTCATACTTTCAAATCAAATTGTTTAAATGAAAAGCTTTTTAAAATGATTATTAAATAATCTGAATAATTTCTTTATAAGTGTGGAGTTTTCCAAGGAGTTGATCTCTCACACTAAAACATGACATCCTTGTTATACTCCAATACCAGAAATAAATTAAAAATTTCCCAGAGACAGCTGTACAGATAAAAGGGTGATAGCCACTCTCCCTTAAAATCTGGGTCTCTGTCTAGTAAGTCTGTAGCACCATCCCTCAGTTTCTGTCCCATCATAGAAGCAAACCCGTAAGGATTATTCACCTTCCAGCCTCCCTCCCGTGTCTAGTTCATCTGTCAAAGCACGAATCCGTTACTTGATGCTGTCGTTAGTGCATCCTGTACTTCAGAAAGTAGACAATTTCAGCCTCACTGTGGGTGGACCACGTTAACCACCTACTGTGTCTGCGTATTCCACACACATCACACTGGGACTCCACCAACTCCATGTCAGATATTTGCTCCAATTTGACAAATGAGGAAAACTGGCTCCATAGAGAGCAAGTAACTGGTATCTAGGTCACGGCGTTCTCAGGAAGTGGGGCTAAGATAGGAGCCCCTTATCCATTAAATACCAAATCCTATGCTCTGTATAGAACAGTACATTGTCTCCCAGACACTTTAAGCAACTAATTAGCATTATAAAGGTATCTATAATGGGGAAGGAGTTGTGATAAATTTTTAGATGAATAGCTCAGGTTTAGGGCCAGTCCCAGCTGCAGACAAGAGCTCTCTGGCTCTTAGACCAGGCTGTACTGTAGTCCTTTAATCTGTTTGAGCTTCAGCTCCCCCCATCTGTAAGATGAAGTGCGCTCTCCCTCTTTATGGTCTGGCTAGTACTATTATGTTCTAAATATAGGAAAAGTATAATTGGATATTGTATGAGATTATGCAGTTGAGTCATGGGGGAGGTCATGTATTAGTCATTAGTGGTGTCCAACTCCTTGTGACTCCACGGACCGTAGTTAACCAGGCTTCTCTGTCCATGGAATTCTTCAGGCAAGAATGCTGGAGTGAGTTGTCATTCCCTTCTCCAGGGGATCTTCCTGACCCACGGATCAAAGCTGGATCTCCTGCATTGTAGGCAGATTCTTTACTGTCTGAGCCACCAAGGAAGCCCCCTTATGCACTTGATTATATGCCAAATTTTAATGAAAAATCTAGGCTAATTAAATAGCTGCATATTAATTAGATAAGGCTCACTGTTCCTATGCTGAAGCAATTCCTCTTTATTTTTGTTCCCTTTTCACAGACTAGCACTCAATATAGAAATTACAGAACGTAATATGTATAATGTGTCTTAAATAATTTCAGGTCTTGCAGTATGACAATAATGGAGCCTTTAAAAGAAATGTATTAATTACTTTTAACCAAATGGTTATGTTTAACTTAAGTCCTGTACATAGCACTGATTTTTCTGTGAGTCTGCTTTATCTGAACTACAGAAAGCTGCGCTTTTTCTGTCCGCTTGTGTGCTGCTTGATAGCCATGAAAATGGTAAGATGATCCTACACACCAAAATCAAGATTCTGTATCACCACGCAGGCCTAAATGAAATGGTAAAAGATAAGCCCCAGGAAGGCTATGTGATCCCAGGAAGATTGTTTATCACTGGGATTAGAGAGAAATGGAAATGGAGCTGGGATTTGATAGTATACCGTGCAGGGGGGAGTGTGAATAAAACACAAGCCAGCAGAGGGATGCAGAGCCAGTCGGTGACTGAATTGTGTAAATTGCTTTTGCTTTTCTAAACCCATGAGCAAAACCACTTAACCTCTGAGTTACAGTTCATTCAGCTAAATTACATAATTAGGCAAAATGATCTCTTCAGCTGCAATACTCTGACCACGAACTAAGATGTCAGACTCGTGTATTACAGCCACCACCGCCACCTCACGCCCCAAAACACCAAGGATCTGGTCTTACAAATACTAATTTGTGGTACCTGTTATGTAAACATGTAAGCATGACATACCTCTGGCTTGGAAACTTCTTTGGAGATCAGAGTACTTAGTTCACAAAATGAAACAACCAGACATGAAAGCGCACCAGTTCCTCCCATTGTTGGGCTGAGTTTTGATAATCCTGTTACTCAGTGGTCGCCTACTTTAACGGAAGGATGAGTGTAAGTGCTCTGAAAATAAGCACTTTAAATGCAAATATTGATCTTATATTCTAGCTAACATAGGAAGATAAATTTAAACTTCTTGTTCCGTCAGAAATACCTGTCTGCAGTTGTAGAATTTGAGCCCATTAGCCCAACTTCACTTGGTGAGTACAGTTTCATGCCAGCAAGACCACCGCCCTAGGAGTCAGAAGATCCCCACGCCAGCGTGGCCTCCTACTGGGTTTCTGCTTGTATTAAGCTTATTTGAGGCCCTAGCTTTTTTTTTAATCTCTAATATAAGAGAACTGTGTTTCCCTAGATGGTCCTCTGAGGCCCATTCTTGTCCCTCAAGCTGTACTTTTCCCAAATGCCCAGAATTCCAGGCCCTGCTCATACAGATATGTGGGGCTTAGCTGCTTCATTACAGGCTCCACAGGTGGTGGGAAGAAGAGGAAAGAGCAGCTCAAACAGATTCCATTTCCGAATAAGAAAGAACTGCACCTGCTTAGTTTCAAGATGCCCTTGGCCTAAACCTGCAGACTTCACCACAGACACCAGATTAGAATCAGAGCTCCCAGCAATTTTCCCAGAAACTGTAAACAAAAGCCAAAAAAAAAAGATAATGGCATGAAGGAAGAGCAGGCTGTGTGACACACGAGGGGCGCTCACATTTGCTGAGTGAAACCATTAGGAAGGTAAGAGAAGACGGGCTGACACTTATGGGTTTTACTTACATTCAAAGTCAAGGTGAAAACAAAGAGCCAAGATGCCCTATTTAATCAAATCCATTTCCCAGGCTCCAAGTGCTCCCAGAAACCACTGAGGAACTATATATTTTGCAACAAAAGTAGCCCAGTCCATGAATTTTAGTCAGGTGGTAGAGTTAGCAGAAGATGGAATGTTCCAGTCTTAGAATACAGAACTTCCAGGATGTCTGAGCACTGGGATGGGAGGAGGTCAGCTTGATTTCTGTTCCAGTGTGGACCTTTAACAAGGATGCTCTTTCATCCTGTGTAGGAGCACATCTTTGGGATTCTTACTTTCACCCTCATGGTTTTTATCTTGCTTTTTCTGGTTGCTTGGGACCTTGCCCAGCAATCATCACCTCCAACTGTTCTATAATTTTCACTGCCCCCTTTCCACTTGGCGTAGGAACGTGCTTACACTTGCTATTGCCAACTTTTAAAACATAATCACACAGCTTACACTGTGCCATGTTAGGAATGTCAGTGTTGGTATTTTCTTTCATGCCAGTTGCATTTGCTTCCTTTTTTCTTCTTTTTGTTGTTGTTGTTGTTAAATCATATGTTTTCTGTAAGCTGTTTTAAATCTTTAGACTTGCATCTAAGGACATGCAAATATTCACATATTCCAACAGGTGTCATAGTCAATTTGTTGTCCTGCATCTAGCAAAGTAAGTTCCAAATGGAAGTCTGAGAACTCAGTGAGTAAATGAGTACTTTAATGTATTAGGTAACATAAAACAATAAATAAAGACGATATTTTTGTTTTAAGATCGTCCCTCAATCTATAAAAATTGTTGTAGGTTTCAAGATCTCAACTAACCTGAACTCTCTGGTAACCCTATCTTTCTAGTGACCAATTCTGAAAACAATCCCCTTTCTCAGGCAAACAGGAAGGTCGTGTATTAATATGTGTGGTTGAAAACTACTCTCAACAAGCAAAGAACAGTGAGTGTGATTAAGGTTTGGGACTACCCTAGTTTCCTCTCTGAGGCTTCAGTCGTCTCACAATGTCGTGTGATTAATAACATTCAGCAGTATGTGAACCATGAACTTCCAGATGTTCAAGCTGGTTTTAGAAAAGGCAGAGAAACCAGAGATCAAATTGCCAACATCTGCTGGATCATTAAAAAAAGCAAGAGAGTTCCAGAAAAACATCTATTTCTGCTTTACTGACTATGCCAAAGCCTTTGACTCTGTGGATCACAACAAACTGCGGAAAATTCTTAAAGATGTGGGAATACCAGACCACCTGACCTACCTCTTGAGAAACCTATATGGAGGTCAGGAAGCAACAGTTAGAACTGGACTTGGAACAACAGACTGGTTCCAAATAGGAAAAGGAGTATGTTAAGGCTGTATATTGTCACCCTGCTTATTTAACTTTTATGCAAAGTACATCATGAGAAATGCTGGGCTGGATGAAACACAAGCTGGAATCAAGATTGCTGGGCAAAATATCAATAACCTCAGATATGCAGATGACACCACCCTTATGGCAGAAAGTGAAGAAGAACTAAAAAGCCTCTTGATGAAAGTGAAAGAGGAGAGTGAAAAAGTTGGCTTAAATCTCAACATTAGGCTTTACTGACTATGCCAAAGCCTTTGACTCTGTGGATCACAACAAACTGCGGAAAATTCTTAAAGATGTGGGAATACCAGACCACCTGACCTACCTCTTGAGAAACCTATATGGAGGTCAGGAAGCAACAGTTAGAACTGGACTTGGAACAACAGACTGGTTCCAAATAGGAAAAGGAGTATGTTAAGGCTGTATATTGTCACCCTGCTTATTTAACTTTTATGCAAAGTACATCATGAGAAATGCTGGGCTGGATGAAACACAAGCTGGAATCAAGATTGCTGGGCAAAATATCAATAACCTCAGATATGCAGATGACACCACCCTTATGGCAGAAAGTGAAGAAGAACTAAAAAGCCTCTTGATGAAAGTGAAAGAGGAGAGTGAAAAAGTTGGCTTAAATCTCAACATTCAGAAAACGAAGATCATGGCATCTGGTCCCATCATTTCATGGCAAATAGATGGGGAAACAGTGGAAACAGTGTCAGACTATTTTGGGGGGCTCCAAAATCACTGCAGATGGTGATTGCAGCCATGAAATTAAAACACACTTGCTCCTTGGAAGGAAATTTATGATCAACCTAGACAGCATATTAAAAAGCAGAGACATTACTTTGCCAACAAAGGTCCATCTAGTCAAGGCTATGGTTTTTCCAGTAGTCGTGTATGGATGTGAGAGCTGGACTGAAAAGAAAGCTGAATGTGGAAGAATTGATGTTTTTGAACTATGGTGCTGGAGGAGACTCTTGAGAGTCCCTTGGACTGCAAGATCAAACCAATCCATCCTAAAGGAAATCAGTCCTGAATATTCATCGGAAGGACTCATGTTGAAGCTGAAACTCCAATACTTTGGCCAGCTGATGCGAAGAGCTGACTCATTTGAAAAGACCCTGATGCTGGGAAAGATTGAGGGCAGGAGGTGAAGCAGACAGAGAATGAGATGGTTGGATGGTATCACCTACTCAATGGACATGAGTTTTGGTAAACTCTGGGAATTGGTGATGGACAGGGAGGCCTGGCGTGCTGCAGTCCATGGGGTCGCAAAGAGTCAGACTCAACTGAGGGACTGAACTGGACTGAACTGAACTAAATGATAAGTACTTCATAAAAATACAAATTTTTGTATAAAAGCTAGGCAAACCAGTTGGTATATTTAGCCACACTACTTAAAATGTATCCCCTTGAACAACAAAAGGATTTCAGAAGGAAATGGCAACCCACTCCAGTACTCTTGCCTAGAAAATCCCCTGGACGGAGGAGTCTGGTGTCCATGGGGTCGCAAAGAGTTGGACATGACTGAGCGACTTTCCTTATACATCTAACTTGAGGTTAACACTTGACATGTACATTGCCAAATGTATCTGTTTTTCAAATCCATTCGAAAACAACAGTGCAAAGTATAACCTCTAGAATAAAGAGATCTGGTGATCAGTAACAGAAGCCAGCCCCGTGACTCCTGAAATACTATATGGAGCACAGAGTAAGGTAGGATTTTAAGATGCATCCAACGTATGTCACAGGGATATAGCACAACTGTCAGCACATCCCCAGCTCACTGAAGAATCATCCCACGTGTTCTTTCAAAACACTCCAGATACAAGCAGAATCACAGCAGGCTTATAGGACTTTGCAGTGCATCATGACTTACTGCAAAGCTTGCTGTCCACCGTGCCACCCATGTGGTCCTCCTACAAAAACAGTTTAACCTAAGTCCAACTATGAGAAAACAGGCAGAGAGTCTGCAGAACAACTGAGCTCAAGACCCCAAAGTAGCAGTCTTGAAAGAAAAGAAGGCAAGGAACTCCTGCAGATTAAAGGAGACGTAGCTCAAAGGATAATGCAATGCGGGAGACCTGGGTTTGATCCCTGGGTCAGGAAGATCCCCTGGAGGAGGGAATGGCTACCCACTCTAGTATTCTCGCCGGAAGAATTCCATGGACAGAAGAGCCTGGCGGGCTACCATGGGGTAACGAAGAGTTGGATACGACTGAATGACTAACACTTTCACTTTGAAAACAGACATAACTAAATGCAATGTCTGCCCCTTGGTCAGATCCTAAACTGGAGAAAAAGATACAAAGGACATTTTGGGAACACCTGGGGAAAATTGGAATATATACAAATTTTAGACATGGAATTATATCCATGTTACAGTTCCTGAATGTGCTAAGTGAATTGTTGTCACATAGCCCTGCCCTTGTTCTTGAGAAACAGATGATGAAATATTCAGGCATGAAGTGTGATATAGACAAAAATTTACAGATAATGTAAGCAGTTCAGGAAAAAAATGTGTGTATGTGATAGAGGTAAATCTAGTAAAATGTTAACCATTTTATAATAAATCTAGTAAAGAGTATATGGATACTCTACTGGATGTATTTTTCTTGCAAATTTTTCATAGGTTGAAAGTTTTCAAAATGAAAATACAAAAAAAAAAAAGTTTAAAATTGTATACATATTCTACTTCTGCTGTTTTTATTATTGCAGGACCAAATCTTTGCAGCTCTGTTCAGCTATCTTTAGTTTGTCTCCAGAACCACTGAGATTCTTCACTTGTTAAGTCTCTTAATTAATGAGTTCATTCTGTCCTCCTGGAGTTTTACAACCCATGACTTTCCACCACTTCCTCTTAAGCAGTTGATCTCGCTTCAGCTCTGATAACACCACCCTTTGCTTACTTTCCTCACTCTCTGCTCCTTTGGCCTCCTTGGCATTTATCTTGCTCTGCTATTCTGTTGCATTAGGACCAGATGTCATCCTTCAAGTTGACTTCTGAGATCTTGACCTTTCTCATTTTTCCTGCTGGGCCACTAAGCTCTCCCACTCCAAAGGTTCCCCTTATGTGACATAATCTGTTCTACATTTCTGCTTTATCTTTAGTCCCAAAACCCGGAAGATCTGTGGAACTCCTGCTAACTGAATATGCCTAAATCCATTCCCTGTGGGTATCCGACCTGTATTAAACTCTTCTCATCCCCTCAATTCATATCCTAGATAGAAAATATCCTCTTGACTATATAAGCCAACTTAAAGGAAATAATGAACACCACAAAATATACTGATATGTTCATGTCACTTGAATAAAGGATCATGGGGATATGATTGGCTATTGAAGCTGAACTACCCAGAAAGTGTGTCTTTATTGGTATGTCCAATAATTGGGAATATCTCAAACCAAGGACAATAAATCACTATTTTACATTTTACCTCAGTCTTTTAACACTTCCAGCTTTTAATGGGAACTTCAGCCACCCTGAATATCTCTGCATCATCTGGAAGATCTCCAGCAGGAGTAATCTATATGCCTGTCACTATAGACCTGTATTTCCCATTCAGGATGCTACAGACTCTCCCCTGTGAGCAGCAAAGAAAGCATAGCTCAACCCTCAACTCAGTCACAACTGGCCCTGCTGTCTCCATCTATCCCTATACCTTCCTTGTCACATCCTACTCCCACTAAAAAGTTTAATAGGATTTTTTCACTGTGCATTGCTTTGTTTTAATAAATAATTTGCAGTGACAAAATATTAAACTTGCATAAGCATTTGTTTACTCATCCATCAGTGAGGCAGGAGAAGGCTGTCATCACTGAGATACCTTCTAACCCTAAGAGTCCCTGATAACAAGAATGCTACATAAAATCTTCTGCAATTAAGATGGTAATACCTTGATGGGCTTCCCTGGTAGCTGAACTGGTAAAGAATCTGCCTGCAATGCAGGAGACCCCAGTTCGATTCCTGGGTTGGGATGATCCCCTGGAGAAGGGATAAGCTACCCACTCCAGTGCTTCTGGGCTTCCCTGGTGGCTCAGTCAGTAAAGAATCTGCCCACAATGTGGGAGATCTGGGTCTGGTCCCTGGGTTGGGAAGATCCCCTGGAGGAGGCATGGCAACCCACTCCAGCATTCTTGCCTGGAGAATCTCCGTGGACAGAAGAGCCTGGAGGGCTGCAGTCCATGCGTTCACAAGAGTCAGACACAAGTGAGGGCCTAAGCACCCATGCGTTGATAGCAATAATTCATTGTTGAATATACTAACAGACAAATGGTGTGCAGAATTCTCTGTACAGTTAAAAGGAGTCACAATTCAACAAATACACCTCCGTACAGACCACAAAGACACACTCCTGCTCCTGCCCTCCCAGTGCTCTAGTCCAGACACACGTGCATGCGCATGTTGATGGAGCTAGGAGGGTCCAGGGTGCAGAGGGGCAGAGGGAGGGTCAAAGATAACGCATCAAATCACTCGAGAATTCCACCTCTCTGTCTTAGGGACTTCAGAGGTATAATGATGGGAATACCTAACATTTTTTAGGGTTCACCACGTGCCATTTAGTCCATGCCTTAGCATGTTAGTTACATGTTAAAATGCAGTCTTGTTATCTCTAATTTTCAGAGTAGGACACTAAGGATCTTAGTAGGATACTAAGATCCAAGAAAGTGAGGTGACTTGTTCAAGTCCTTAGTACTAGTAAGTGGAAGAGTGGATATTAAGCTCTTTTTGGCTGCAAGACCTGCTCTCTTAAGAACTACTGTGGTCCCCAAAGCCAGCAAGTGGGTTTCCTCACCACAACCCTGAGGCCTCCTGCAAACTTAGCACCTCCTGTATGGGGTGTATTCCCTCTTGTGAAGCTGGGTCAGAGCTGGGGCCCTGTTCCTCCTCCACAGTTGTGTAGTGGTCTAGCAATCCCCACTACTGCCCGCATCCCCACCCACTGGAGGCTCTTTGGTCTCCTTCGTACCTCTTCCCAACCTCACCACAGCCTCGGTGGCCTGGCAAACCCAGGGCATCAATTGTCCTGACTTTGCTCAGCTGAGTGAATGCTTGGATGATGCCCCTGTGGGAGGTGTCTGCCTGCCTCAGCAACAGAATCACTGCCAACCCAGCTGGTATGGGCGGGGCTATGGATGCCCTCTGTGTACAGAGCAGGAGTCAGAGGCAGTGCAAGGCTGCCTGCACCCCTTTGCATCACCATCTTCCTTGCAGCTCTCTGAGCCTGCTTGTCTGCCAGGTATAGCGGGGCCAGGTGTAACACCTTCGTAGAAGACAGGCAGTCCACGGTCCTCCAGGTCCTCGCCTCTCGGATCCCAGTCCTGACCCTAGGCCCCATCTGCTAGAGGGCCGACATCATCCCCAACATTGACAAGCATGTGGGCTGGGCCATCCCGGCCTCTGGCCCTCTGCTGAATGGGGGTGGGAGGCCGCTGTGCCCTCGGGGCAGCTCTGAGGGCTCCCGAGCTCCAGCCCTTCCCTGGTGCCTTGCTCTGCCCCTCCAGTACCTCTCTCTTCAGGAGCCTCTGAACATCCCGCTAAGAATTATCTCTGAGGAGAATGGGAGACCGAAGACTCTCTGCACAGTGGAGACTTCCTCTTTTATAAACTGGAGTCATCAGAGAGATGGTGATGCTCGTCAGCTCTGAGGCTGACTCTGACTCCCATTCGGCTCTGCTGCCGCGTTCCCATCTTTGGGTGTTGGAGCCAGAAGTGATACTCTGAGGTTTCTACATCTTCATCCCCTCTCCACGCCCTGGAAGTTGGAGCTCCTGCTCACATCCTCCCCTTGGTGCTAGAGGTGAAGCTGAGGACCTACCACGAAAGGCAGCTTTCTGTCCTGACAAAACAGTCTGGGAGGACCAGCTGCTACTGGGGGAGGAGCCTCCCTGGACCTGAAGGGACACACACCCACCTTCCTTTCAACCTCTGGAACACCCCACTCCCATCCAGGGGGAAGACTCCTAGAACTTCAGCAGATAACCTAGCAAAGAGCCTTCACCTCCAGGACCTCTGACCTCTGGCTCCTGTGTCCCCTTCAATCTGTCAGTGTGCCCTTGGAGAATAGGGTCTTCTACCCCTCCCCCCAAGTCCTGGCTGGCCTTTAGTCCTCCACCCTTTCACTTCTCACTCACTGTAAGCCTCTACTTACGCCCTGCCCATGCCCTTAAGTTTCTCCCTAAATAAAAAGATACTAGCCGTGTGTGTGTGTGTGTGTGTGTGTGTGTGTGTGTGTGTGTGTGCGCGCGCGCGCTAAGTAACTTCAGTCTTGTCCAATTCTTTGCAACCCCATGGACGGTAGCCCTCCAGGTTCCTCTGTCCATGGACTTCTCCAGGCAAGAATCCTGGAGTGGGTTGCCACGCCCTCCTTCAGGGGATCTTCCCAACCCAGGGATTGAACCCACATCTCTTATATCTCCTACATTGGCAGGCGGCTTATTTACCACTAACGCCACCTGGGAAGCAAGTTTTAAAAGGAGGAATGAAGAGACCTCTACAGTCCAGGGGGTATCTTTACCATCAGTGAGCTTGGTTAGAAACTCAGCAGCTCAGTTTATAACTATGGCAAAACCATTGTGGTTTTCAGTATTTATCCTTATCAATTTTACCCTGAATGTGAACATGAGGTATTCTGGATCAGTGTTCATATAAGAAATACGCTGCCCCATGCCTCTAGGGTACTGCAGTAAGTGCCAGGTCAAGTGTCTCACATAAGTAGCTGGACACTCTGTAAGGGAGTGATGACGAACAGTGGTTTTTCTCTTTTGCTTATAAAAGGAAGAGAAGTACCTGTCCCTCTCCCTTCCTGAAATAGTCTCCTTAGAAATATATCTGAATCCTTGCTCCTTATGTGACTAAAATAACTCCAGGAGCCACATAACCCCATTGATGAGCTAGAGATGTCTCCAAGGTCTGAACTGCAAACCAGAGGAGAGAGCACTGCCACTGGTCACCCCAGCACCCTGGGGCTCAACCTAGGGACCTAGTCTGTGTTGTAACAATTCAGCTCTCTCAGGGACATAAGAGAAAGTGTATTATCACTTCAGATCAAATCAATTACCCAGACAAGTGGATCCAGATCTAATTCTCATGGTCTCTGAAGAGTGCCAGGAGGCTTGGACTTTTTTGCAGGGCACCACAAAAACTAGGGAATCTTTATCTGCCTGTAAACACCCACCATGTTCTAACCCAAGGAGTGCCTAGAAATTCTTGATGTTCAAAAAAGTAATTTTGTTCAATAAACTTTGAATTTATACTTGTGAAAACGTAAGATATAGTTCCTAATTTGCAATGGTGCATGTGGTCAAGTTATTACAGGCCAACGGGACGAGAAACTACTGCTCACACAGTTTCAGAGCAGATACATCAGCATCACATACAGGCAGGCTAACTGTCAAATAGCAAGAGAAGACTCTAGCCAGACATTTTACCTCAGATCAACCACATGAAAATTGCTGCCTCACTGTCACTGCACACAGAGGTCCTGAAGACCTGTACTATTAATAGAAACTTATCTAGCCGACCCCTCTGCAGTCCACAAAATGCAATGCCCATAAAACAGCTCATTCATCTCCATGAAAATCAGTCAGAAGAGTGATTAGTAGAGCCCAGAAGAAGTGAAGTTTCTTGCCCAAAGTGATGAATCAAAAATGGAAATCAAAGTCTGATTCAGCGCTTTGATTACAAAACCTGAATCCTTTTCACAAAGTGAATTCTATGTAAGTAATCAATAATGCTTATATGTTGATTAATGCAATAGTTACAGTATATCTCATCCAAGTTCTGATGACATGAAAATGTTAAAAACTCTTAAACTAGACCAGTTTAAGAAACTGTGGAAGAATTCACTGAAGTCCTACTTGTTACCATATGGCATAAGTCAAATACTGGAAAGTGGCAGCAGTTAGTGGGATAGCAGAGTAATGATAATCTAAGATGACATCACTTTATTTTTAATTCCTCTCCTGACAATTCCTGGCAACTACCTATCTTTTTACTGTCTACATACATAGTTTTGCGTCATAGTTGCAATCATATTATACAGTCTTTGCTGATTATCTTCTTCCACTTAGTAATATGCATTTAATACCTTCATAGCTCATTCCTTTATAGCACTGAATAGTATGCTATTGCCTTGCTATAGCACAGGTTATTTACCATCCACCTTCTGAAGGCATCTCAGTTGCTTCCAGATCTGGCAATTATGAGTAAGGCTACTGTAAACATCTATGTGAAGGTTTTGTGTGAGTTTTCAATTCTTGTAGGTAAACACCAAGGATGTGTTTGCTGGATTATACTGTAGAAGAATGTTTTGTTTTATAAGAAACTACCAAACTGACTTTCAAAGTAGCTTTGCATTCCCACCAGTAAGTTCCACATCCTGGGCAACACTTAAAGTTGTCCGTATTCTGGATTTTGGCTATTCTAATAGGAGTGCAGAGGCATCACGCGCTTGTTGTTTTAATTTGCATTTCCCTGATGACTTATGGTGTGAAGCCTCTTTGCACATGCATATTCACCATCTGTATTTCTTCTTTGTGAGGTGTCTATTAAGGCCTTTCACTCATTTTACAATCACACTATTTTCTTACTGTTGAGTTTTAGGAATTCTTTTATAATTTGAATAACAGTGTTTTATGATGCTGAAAAGGAGTGGTCAGATACAAGCCTTACCTTATATCTAATCTTTGTGAGAAAGGATAAATTTTCTCAGCATTAGGTATGCTGTTAGCTGTATTTTTTATTTGTTTGGTTGGTTGTTTTTGTAGGCAGTCTTTATCAAGTTGGGGAATGTTCCCCTACTCATAGTTTACCGAGTGTTTCTATCATGAATGAGTATTGGATTTTGTCAAAAGCTTTTCCATCTATTGATATGATCATTAGATTTTTCTCTTTTAGTGACAGAGCAATATTAGTCAATATCTAAATGTTGAACCAGTCTTGCATATGTGGGACAAACTCCACTTGGTGGTGGTGTATAGTACATTTATATAGTTGGTCTTCCATATTCATGGGTTTCATATCTACAGATTCAAACAACCCTGGCATCAAAAATATTAGAAAAAAATACAGAAAGTTTCAAAAAAGAGAAACTTGAATTTTCTAGGCATCCGCAACTCTTTACTTAGCATTTGCACTGTATTTACAACTATTTACATGGCATTTACATTGTATTAGGTATTATAAGTAATCTGCTGCTGAGCTGCTAAGTCGCTTCAGTGGTGTCCGACTCTGTGCGGCCCCATAGACGGCAGCCCACCAGGCTTCCCCGTCCCTGGTATTCTCCAGGCAAGAACACTGGAGTGGGTTGCCATTTCCTTCTCCAATAGAGATGATTTAAAATATACAAAAAGATACATGTAGGTTATCTGCAGATGTTACAGAATTTTATACAAGGGACTTGAAGATCCATAGATTTTGGTATCTGTAGTGGGTCCTGGAACAAATCCCTTGTGGATATTATGGCACAGTTGTATCCTATTGAATTTGATTTGCTCATTTCTTTTTCTTTTTCTTTTCTTTTTTTTTTTTTTAGGATTTGTACATCCATGCTCAGGACAGACATCAGTCCATAGATTTCTTTTCCTATAATGCCTTATCTGATTTGGTACTGGGGTAATGCTGACCTCATAGAATGAGTTAGGAAGTATTTCCTCATATTCCCACTATTTCTTTCCTTTGAAAGAAATCATAAACAACTAGTATAATTTCTTCCTTAAATGTTTGGTAGAATTCACCAGTTGACTCATTTGAGCTTGGTGCTTTCCATTTTGGAAGGTTATTAATTATTGATTCACTTTCTTTAATAGATATAGGTCTATTCAGATTTTGTATTTGTGTGAGTTTTAGCAGAATATGTCTCTCAAAAAATTGGTCCACTTCATCTGGGTTATCGAATTTAAGCGAACAGAGTTGTATAGTATTCCTTGATTATCTCTTTAATGATCATGGGATGTCTCTTCTTTCATTTCTGATGTTAGTCATTTGTGTGCTCTTTTACTTAGCCTGGCTAGATGCTTACCAATTTTATTCATATTTTCAAAGAAATAGCTTTTGGTTTTACTGATTTTCTCTATTGATCTCCTGTGGGATTTTTTTGTTTTTTGTGTTTTTTTTTTGAAGAAGTAATTTTTATTTCCTAGGTGCACAGTTGGACTGACATAATTCACAATAGTGGAATATTATAATAAAAATTTACAATGTTATGTGACTAATCTTTCTGACTCCCCCCTCCTCCACCCCCCCTTTTTTTTTTACTTTATTTTACTTTACAATACTGTATTGGTTTTGCCATACATTAACATGAATCCGCCACGGGTGTACACCAGCTCGCAATCCTGAACCCCCCTCCCATCTCCCACCCCATATCATCTCCCTGGATCATCCCA
This sequence comes from Madoqua kirkii, assembly GCA_006408675.1. Lineage (NCBI taxonomy): Eukaryota > Metazoa > Chordata > Mammalia > Artiodactyla > Bovidae > Madoqua > Madoqua kirkii. The sequence goes on from SJYC01087491.1 coordinate 81,421, forward strand.
GTGCACCAGCCCCAAGCATCCTGTATCCTGTATCAAACATAGACTGGTGCTTCATTTCTTACATGATAGTATACATTTTTCAATGCCATTCTCCCACATCATCCCACCCTCTTCCTCTCCCTCAGAGTCCAAAAGTCCGTTCTATACCTCTGTGTCTCTTTTGCTGTCTCACATACAGGGTTATCATTACCATCTTTCTAAACTTAATTTCATTTATTTTTGCTCTGTTTTTGGAACTTTTGGAGCTATAGTTGACATCCAGCACTGTATAAATTTAAGGTGTACCGCATAATGATTCCACTTACATGCATCATGAAATGATGATCACAATAGGTGCAGTAAATATCCATCATCTCATACAGATATGACATTACTATTGACTATATTCCCCACAGTGTACATTTCATACCTAAGACTCATTTATCTGCTAACTGGAAGTTTGTGCCTCTTAATCTCCCTCACCTATTTCTCTCATTTCCCCACTCCTTTTCCCTCTAGCAACCACCTATTTGTTCTCTGTATGTATGATTCTTTCTGCTTTGCCATGTTTGTTTTTTAGATTCCACATGTAAGTCAAATCATACAGTATTTGTCTTTATCTGTCTGACTTACTTCACTTAGTATAATACCCCTTGGGGCCCATCCATTTTGTTGCAAATGGTAAGATTTCATTCTGTTTTATAACTAACATTATATATACATAGTATTTATATATTTAATATATAAAAATATATTTATATAAGATATATAAACATATTTATTAAATATATATTTATATAAATATAAGTATATAAATATATTTATAAATATATACTTATATTTATATAAATATATAAATATTTAATTTATATAAATATATAAATATATATATAATTATATATATATATGCTATTAACTGGTACTTGGGTTGCTTCCATATCTTTGCTATTGTAAACAATGCTGCAATGAACAGAGGGGTGCATATGTCTTTCCAAATTAGTTTTTGTTTTCTTCAGATAAATATCCAGAAGTGGAATTGCTAGATCATATGGTAGCTGTATTTTTAATATTTTGAGAAACCTCCAGTTTTCCATAGTAACTTCTTTTAATTTCATTGATGCCTGCTCTAATGTTTATTATTTCTTTTCTTCTGCTTACTAATTTAATTCACTCTTCTTTTTCTGGTTCTATCCGGTAGAAACTTAGATTATTGATTATAGAAATTTCTTTTCTAATATGTGCATTCAATGCTATAAATTTTCCTCTAAGCACTGCTTTCACTGTATCTTACATATTTTAATAAGTTGCATTTTAATTTTTATTCAGATGTGGTCGCCCGCCTCGCCGATAAGGAGAACGCCACAGACAGGATTCTTCTGACACGCAGGTTTATTGTTACAGCTCTTTTAGGAAGTGGCAAGGGCCCCGATGCAGGGAAAGCAGTTGCTTATATAGCCCAGAGGGGAGGCGTGTCAACTTCTGATTGGCTCATAACGGAACACTGCCATTGGCTCATAACGGAACACTGCCATTGGCTCATAACGGAACACTGTTAGAATCCCTGATTAGCATATCCGTGACCTTAAGAGACACATCTTGTGCATGCGTCTTTTTAGTTTACGTTTGCGAAGAACCAGGAAGCAGGAAACCGGCGCCATCCCGCAATGGCGGCTGCGGCTCCCGACATTCAGATGAAAGGATTTTTTAAATTCTTATATCTTCTTTGACTAATGTGTTATTTAGAAGTGTTGCTTAATCATAGTATATTTTGGAAATTGTCAATTACCTTTTTTTTTCTTGATTTCCAGTAGATTCCACCATAGTAGAAGAGCAGACATTTCATTATTTCTATTTTCTTAAATTTGCTAAGGTGTATTCCAGAATGTGGTCTTGGTGAATGTTCCCTGTGAGACTGAGAAGAATGCATATTTTATGTTTTTTAATTTTGTTTTTTGTGGGGTTTTGTTGTTGTTTGTTTGTTTTGGCTGTGCTGGGTCTTAACTGCCATATGCAGGATCTTTAGTTGAGGCATGTGGGATCTAGTTCCTTGACCAGGCCCAGGATCTCTGCATTGGGAGCACAGTCTTACCACTAGACCATCAGGAAAGTCTTTGTATATTTTACTATTGTTGGATGAAGTGGTCTGTAGATGTTCTTATATCCAGTTGATTGATGGTTCAATTATGGTTCAACTGACTGAGGTCAACTATGTCCTTACTGCTTTTTTGCCTTCTGGGTCTGTCCATTCTGATAGAGGGACATTGAAATCTCCAATTATGATAATGGATTCATCTATTTCTCCTTGTAACTCCCATAGTTTATGCCTTACATGTTCTAATGCTGCATCACTTTTTTTTAAGCAAAGGTATCCTGTATAATTTTTTAAATTATATGAATGCTTTAATGCAAATGCTTAGCATTTAAAATTATTGAAGGTTTATTTAAATAAAAAACTTTATTAAACAATGATGATTAACTCCAAGAATTATTTCATTGCTGCTGCTAAGTCACTTCAGTCATGTCCGACTCTGTGCAACCCCATAGACAGCAGCCCACCAGGCTCCCCCATCCCTGGGATTCTCCAGGCAAGAATACTGGAGTGGGTTGCCATTTCCTTCTCCAATGCAGGAAAGTGAAAACTGAAAGTGAAGTTGCTCAATCGTGTCAGTGACTTTTAGAGACCCCATGGACCGCAGCCTAGCAGGCTCCTCCATCCATGGGATTTTCCGGGCAAGAGTACTGGAGTGGGGTGCCTTTGCCTTCTAATATATAATGCTATATAATGCCAATCCTATGAGATACAATGAGAACTGCATCTTCACTGTTCTTCACTCAAGGGCAGAGGAGGGAGTAATCAGACAGACACAAAGCAAAACACAGTCCAAATATAGTGCTCCCAGGCTGATAAGTTTTGTTTTTACAGCTTAGTAAATGCTTTGTACTTAGGGTACTTAGTAAAAACTTTGTCACAGTTTTAGAATGCATGCTCTTTAAATAGAAATTAAATATATACATTTAGTGTCTATAAACAGTAGAAATATGTTAGACAGGGTAGGTCTATGTATTCGTCAAAAGTTGGGTAGGTTTTAAAAAGGATGAAGTAACATGACTTTCAAGGTTCAGGGGAATCCTGCCTGAAGGGTTTATCTCCACTGTGCAGGAGTTAAGGCATCTCTGGGACCCTTAGGGTTTGTCCAAACTGGATTTTCTGGTCTTCAGTATAGCAAGTGCATCTTTCACTCTGTGGTAAATAACATTCTTCACCTTAATTTATCTTCATGATTAGTGTAAGTTTGCGACAGATATCAGAATTCCTGAGTTAGCCAGAAGCATTAACATGCTCTGGAGAAACAAACTCTTCAAATACTTTGATGTGACTATGTAAGTTATGAACCTTGCATATAATTCCAGCTGGGATAAATGTCACATCTCTAGAAACTGTATAAACTGTATAATAGCCCAGTCTTGAATTCCATATTCTTTATGAAGATATTTTCTTAGTGATCAATCTAAATACCAGCTCTAATCACTGATAGGATCATGGTTGCAGGGTTTTCTTGAACATTCTTTTGATGCCTTTTTAAAGAATCTTCATATCTTCTTCATGTCTTCATTAGCAAAACTTGCCAGAAGGCTCCTGGCTTCTCTTCCAATAAATTGCTTTATTGTGAGTTCTTGAGAATTTCCATCTTGCACAAATTTAAGGACTTCCTGGTCACACTGTCCTTTGAGAATTCCCACATAGACCAGAACATGAGCCATATCTGATGTCTCAATAAAGACATTGCTCCACGTTTTTAATCTTCTGGAGTAATTAATCCATAAGCATTATGGACCCCATTATGGGACCTCAGTCTGAGCAAATAAAGTAGTTAGGCAGCCTAGAGACAAAATTCAATTGTCATCTCACCCTGCCTACTCAAGTAACGGGATGCTGTCTTTGGTTTGATCATCAAACCTGGAGGACCTGGCATCTCTGAACTTCCCTGATAGCCAGTCCTTATGTATCAACATCATTGATTCTGTTTCATTTTCCAAGAGATTCGGAAAATATTCAAATCCATTCCAGAAGTATCCTACTGTGGCTTCTGTGATGACTTCATTGTTCCTTGGTACAGAATGAATGTTTGTGTCCTCCCAAAATTTGTATATTGAAACCTAATCCCCAAGTGTGATGGTATTTGGAGGAGGGGCCTTAGGTTTGAGGGCAGAGCCCTCATGAATGGGATTAGTACCTTTATAAAAGAGACCCCAGAGAGCTGCACTGCCCCCTTCCATCACATGAGGACACGTGAAGACAGCCACCTATGAACAAGGAGGTGGACCCTCACCAGATACCAAATCCACTGGCGCCTGGACCTTGAAGTTCCCACCTTCCAGAACTGTAAGAAATAAATGTTTGGTTTTTTTAAGCTATCAATCTATGGCATTTTGTTATAGCAACTCGAACAGTCCTACAATTTAGTAGATCTACTTCCTGGTCACCAAACACTTTGCTGAAGGACTCAGGTTTCCAAAATTCAGTGTCCAGTTTATGATGGCTGGTTGCCCTTGTTTCCAGTACTCTCTGAACACATTCCAATTGCTCTCAATATTGGGATCTTGCAAATACTGAAAGCAATTACTCCCATGGTCAGTAGTAAGAGCACAGAATGCCAGGTATGTCCTGTGTCCTTGAAGTTCTTACATAAATCAGAGAAAAACATTTTCTACCAAAGAAGGAAAAATGTCATCAAGGATTTTTACTGTGCTCTTAAGTTCATTAAATGTCTTTTTTCCCCTCCCTGTGGACATGCCTGCTGGTTAGATCTGACAGCCAGTTTAAAAGGGAAGCGCTAATTGGACAGGCTGATTTCATGCTGCTAGCTGGCGTGGAGGCTGCACCCCTCCTCACAGATGCTTATTCCAACACTGAGAAATTCTGCAGGAGCATAGCACCAAGAATTTTTTTTTTTTCCTGACTAAGGCATTCTGTTTTATGCCTTCCTTTGAGACTGGCTTTGTAAAGAGTTCAAACTGCCTGCATGAACAAGGACAATTTGCCTTACTACTCTTACAAAATGAACAGACTTCAACATCATAGAGGGTTTTTCCAAGAATGATCTGTGAAGGTATCAAGTTCCCTGGTTCATGTATTTAACTCTTCATGCATCTCAACCAAGGAAAAGCCTTGCAGTCTTCCCCATCAGCAGTCTTCCCCTTTCATCTAGTAGCAATTCACACAAACTCTAAATTCACACTGAGGATACACTCAGTGCAAACTGAAGATGGTGGAGTCACACGCATCACACATTTTCTAAACACCTTTGACAGCTCACTCCTAGCAACCCTCCAAGAGACGCTCTTACTATACAGTTGCCCTGTGGACATGGCTTCCTTTTCAGAAATTGCCATTTGATATAGATGTCTCCAACACTGGCCATGATGTACTTTTCTATACCCACATGAGTCCCTAACATTTTTAGTTACAGGTACCCATAAGCTAACTACCTCATTGTTATTAGAAACATTTTGATAAAGGCAAAGTTCTAATAACCTAGTAAATGAAGTTTTCTAGAATCTGTGTGAGGAGACTTGTAATATTACAGCTCCCTTTTCTTTTTCATCACTCACCTCAGAGAAACAGTGCCTAAGATGACTAAACTGGCATTATTTTAAGTATACTGGTCAGTAGTGCCTTGGGAAGCAGAAAATCTAACTAAATAAAGAATAGAGATTGGCGGTCACTGATGTTGGTCAACCACTAAGCCATGTCATCAAGAGCCTAGACTTTATTTGCTCCATCATCCTTAGCTGTGTGGCTTCCCAGTAGGTGCAGTGGTAAAGAAACCACTTGCCAATGCAGGAGACACCAGGGGTGTGGGTTTGATCCTTTGGTCAGAAAGATCCCCTGGAGTAGGACATGGTAACCCACTCCAGTATTCTTGCCTGGAGAATCCCATGGACAGAGGAGCCTGGCAGGTTACAGTTCATGGGGTCGCAAAGAGCTGGACACAACTGAACGTGCATGCACAGTCTTGATCCTTAGCTGTTAGCTTTACACCTTTGTGTCTTTCAATTTATGGTCTCAGGATGCCCACTGAATTTTCAAGCAAAGAAGAAGAGGGAAAGACCACTTCCAGTCCCTACCATGCCTTTTATCAAGAAGGAAAAAGCTTTTCCAGAAGTCGCCAGTAAACATCTTTGCAAATTTCTTTGGCCAGTCTGGGTCATTTGGACACTCCTACCCCTAAGAGAATCTGGAAATCAACTGTACTGAAAAGAATAACAGAATTAGCTTAGATCAATTATGATTCATCCCCTGGAGCTTGGCAGACTGCTGCCTGTATTAGTTGGCTATTGATGTGAAAATGCTCAATAACAAGCAAACCCCACATTCTAAGTGGTTTACAAGAACAAGCATTTGTTTCTTAATTATGAGCAAGTAGATCATTTGTGTGGAGTAGGAAATGGCAACCCACTCCAGTATTCTTGCCTGGGAAATGCTATGGACAAAGGAGCGGTGGGCTATCATCCATGAGGTCACAAAGAGTCAGACATGACTGAGAGACTAACACACACAGGTCATTTGTGACCCTGCTGGGTTTGACTAGGATCAACTGGACTTGAATGTACGCTGTGTGTTTTCATATCCGCTCCGTATATCTTCTTATTCTGGCACTACTGGCCACATAGCATATTCTTCTCATGGCAAATGATAGGTGCACAAGAAGCCAGGTAAGATTTATAAAAACACATTTAGAGGATCTGCTCATGTCCTGTCCAGTAACATGACATTTGCCAGACTAATCACCTCGCCAAGTCTAATACAAACTAGGCAAGAATATATGTTCTGCCTATTCCAGTGGAAAGTGCTCTAAAGTCATGTGCCAAAAGGTGCACTAATGGATGTATAATTCTATTAGAGAAAGAGAATGAAGGATTGGGAACAAAAATTCAATCTGTCCCCTACTCCACCCATCTGGGGAATGAGAAAGCAAGGAATGGCTCTTGGGTAGGCATCCAGCAGTGTCTTCCCACCAGAGCAGTCAAAAGAAGCCTTAGAAACGTATTTTTCTGATTTAGTTAGCAGAGGAAAGAGGGGAACGTAAGGAAACAGGAAAGTTACAAACTGCTTTCCTGGGCAGGGGTCTCCAGCTATAACATGGATAGTTGAATAGGCTGACATAGACTGTTTCACAATACAAACTCTCAGTTTCACAGTCTGACAGCCTGCGAGTAGCCCATGTCTCTGATGCAGGAGGTGCCAGGTATGACACTAAGTACTTAGTGCATTAACTCACTTTATCTTCACAGCAAATTTATGAAGCTTTTTCACTTTACAGTTAAGTGGTCAGGGGACTTAGGCAGCTTCACACACATGGCAAAACTACCAGTGAAGCCCAAATCCCTCTGATTTCATTCACTCAGGCATCTATTACTCACTAGGGGTTGACTGAGGATGCAGGCCAATAACACAGTCCCCGACCTCCAGGACTTCAGATGTCAGTCTCTAAGTTTCCCAGCCCACTGAACTTTACACGTCAACTAAAAAAAATTGAGTCCAAGACAAATGTGTTTTATTTTTTAAATCAATATACTTTATGCCAGTTACACTTCTAAAAGCTTATCATGTTATATTTCAATAAACCATCACGTCTACTCTTTGAGATAAGTACTATTATTCCACAATTTGAGTATGAATAAACTGAGATACTGAGAGGTTACCTTTGTTACCTTTGTGAGAGGGAGTGTTCTCACATCATGTATGGATGTAAGAGTTGGACCATAAAGAAAGCTGAGCACTGAAGAATTGATGCTTTTGAACTGTGGTGTGGGAGAAGACTCTTGAGAGTTCCTTGGACTGCAAGGAGATCCAACCAGTCAGTCCTAAAGGAAATCAGTCCTGAATATTCATTGGAAAGGCTGATGCTGAAGCTGAAACTCACCTGATGTGAAGAACTGACTCATTGGAAAAGACCCTGATGCTAGGAAGCACTGAAGGCAGGAGAAGGGGACAACAGAGGATGAGATGCTTGGACAGCATCACCGACTGGATAGTAAGCTCCAGGAGTTGGTGATGGACAGGGAAGCCTGGTGTGCTGCAGTCCATGGGGTCTTAAAGAGTTGGTACCCGACTGACCGACTGAACTGAACTGAGAAACGGATGGAGCAGGATTAGAAATCAAGCCACTTGACTCCAGAATTCACCTTTTCACCACACCTGCCAGGTGCAGTCCATGACCAGTAGAATATAGATTTCTTCAAGTAAAGTAATAAATCAATACAGCTTTTTCTGATGCATTTTCTCATTAAAAGATACTAGTTTTAAACCTATTGCATAAAGGCCTGTTAACTACTTTATGTTAAAAAGGGTTCCTCACACTTAACACAGGCTTTCCAGGTGTGCTCAGTTCAGTTCAATCGCTCAGTTGTGTCTGACTCTTGTGACCCCATGAACCACAGCACACCAGGCCTGCCTGTCCATCACCAACTGCCGGAGTCCACTCAAACTCATGTCCATTGAGTCGGTGATGCCATCCAACCATCTTATCCTCTGTTGTCCCCTTCTCCTCCTGCCCTCAATCTTTCCGGGTCTTTTCCAATGAGTCAGCTCTTCGCATCAGTTGGCCAAAGTATTGGAGTTTCAGCTTCAGCATCAATCTTTCAACGAACACCCAGGACTGATCTCCTTTAGGATGGACTGGTTGGATCTCTTTGCAGTCCAAGGGACTCTCAAGAGTCTTTTCCAACACCACAGTTCAAAAGCATCAACTCTTCAAAAGCGCCAGGTGGCGCTACTGGTAAAGAATCCACCTGCCACTGCAAGAGACAAAAGAGACACAGGTTCGATCCCTGGGTTGGAAAGATCCCCTGGAGTAGGAAGTGGCAAACCACTCCAGTATTTTTGCCTGGAGAATCCCATGGACACAGAAGCCTGGTGGGCTACAGTCCATGGGGTCACGAAGAGTCGGACACAACTGAGCAAACTTAAAACACTTGGGGTCGTGGGTCTGGTATTTTGTAAGTGTTTGAAAATTATAAACTAAGAGGGAAGATATTAAAATGTAAAAGGACAGTTATAGTTTCTTTTCCTTTAAATCTCATTGATTCCACTATTTTATCTGCTTGATGTTCACATAATACTTTACAACTAATAATTAATCACACTACATTTTAGCAATAATTATTAAAATCACCTCGTATGCGGGTGCGGGAGGCACCTCTGGAGCCTCTTGCCTGCCAGTTCCACCGAAGAGTCAGAAGTGGGGCGGCAGCCGGTCACGCCGGCTTCTGGTCCCCAGCCACCTGGCGACACAACTGCGGGGCGACGCGTCGGCACCCGGGCGGCGCTGCTGAGCACTGATTCCTTGAAGCTGCGGGGCTGCCCGGGGCTGCCCGCCGCCCGCCCGCTGCCGCAGCACTTCCGGTCCACGGCTCCCGGCTCCGCGCTGAAGACCGGAGCTCCCGGAGCCCACCGCCCACACTGCAGCAGACTGGCCCTGCGCCATATCCAGGGAGACTTTCAGCTGGAGCAAATTTTTCAGAGCATCAAGCAAGACTACAGTCACTATCAGAAGTGAAATCCTACAGAAGTTGTTCCTAAAGCTTGTGTTTGGGGAAGTCATCTCCCTCGGCATGCCCAGGATCTAGGTTCTCCAGGTTCCTTCTGGATGAACACCAATCAGTCCTCCTCCATCGTCCAACAAGTTGGAATAATGTGTAAGCATCTCTTACAAGACTAAAAGATCATATTTGGGAAGGGTATGAGCAAATCCTCTACAGCTAATTAGCAGAATGGTATGAATCTTTTGTGAAATTCACACATCGTGAGATTATGCCACGAGATTGGAGGAGGCCAACAAATTAAGTGTCCTGAAGCTGTTTGCACATCTGGGTACCAGGCTAGCCATCAAAGAGATGGCTGGTATGTACTTTTGCACCTGGTTTGGTTTCACATTTCACTCCAAATTTACTACATCCTGAGAATACTTAAGTGTTTCTACAGGTCCTTTTTATGAACTTAAACTTTCTGGTTGCAACAAGGATCTCATTTCTGTTCACCCAATAAACAGCCATGCCCTACTGGGATACATTTTCCAAACAAAACACCTGGAGGAACAACTTAGCAAAATATTCCTTCAGTGGCATTTAACGAATGGAGTTTCCCCATGCACAAATCTGTAAGACGTGTGTGTATGTATCTTTTACATTATTGCTAGTTTTGTTCAGTTAAAAAAAAAATCCTTGGGGATTCTGGCTGTGAATGTGACACGTTATAACTATGTGTTAAAAGACTATGATCTTCTACAGATCATTAATGTTTTGTGACCATGTATTTAATACATTGCAACAGTGGATTTTGTGTAGGAATTATGGTTAAATACAGGGGCTGTTTCCAGGCACAGAATGTGAATCATAAGTTAGTATGGGCATCAGATGTTGTTATAATGATATAGCAAAGTCTGTGGTCCCAGGTCTGCAAATGCATGGTGGGGAAGTAGGACAGACCAGAAATGAGCCACTGACAGCTGTATTCTCTCTAGCTGGTATTAGGAAAATACTTTGACTCCAACCCTTAAACACACACGTGGCGCCTGCATTCACTCAGTCACATAAAGAGCTCCCTGGACGCTGAACCTCTAAAAGGAAAACACTTCCTCTGGAGTGAAGGCATCAAGATTTATTTGGGAGCTTAGCAGAGGTGAGCATAGAGTGGGCCTGATTCAGGAGGCATTGTTGCTTGGCGGAAACCACTTGACCTTTGATCTGTTCTAAAAATAGAACTTGGATTCTTTGGTTAGATTCCTCCAAATTCTTTTAAACGTTGTCCACATCCAACTGGCTCGAGCATGGTTTTGGCAGCCCTTCTGTAAAATTGCTTATGGATTGTTTTTCACATAGTTTCCAAGGCAGAGAAACAGAAAGTAGCCCCTGCTTGGAGGAAATGGAAGTTAAATATACATTTATTCATTTACAGTGACTAGTTCAGGACCACATTTTATAAAATGTTTTGTTTCTTTTATTATTGTTTCTAGAAAGAAAAGTTCTATTAAAACTAATAGTTTGAATATGGAATAATTTTTTTAATAGGGCTTATTTGGGAACTTCTCTGGTGCCTCAGTAGTAAAGAATCCACCTGGCAATACAGGAGTCAAGGGTTCGATCCCTGGTCCCAGAAGATCCCACATGCCAAGGAGCAACTAAGCCCTGGTGCCAAAACTATTGACACTGTGCTCAAGAGCCCATGCTCACCAACAAGAGAAGCCCCCACGATGAGCAGCCCACCCACCACAACTAGAGTAGTCCCTGCTTGCCACTAGAGAACACCGGCACACAGCACGAAGGCCCAGTGCCACCAAAAATCGATAAATAAATACAGCCGTTAAAAATGACAATAAAATGAAATAGGGCTGATTTTGAAAAGCTGAGTTTAATTCCAACGGGAAAAAAATTTTAAAGGTAATCTTATTGATAAATACAATTGCAAAATTCCTAAATAAAATATTCACAAACTACACTTGAAGGAAAGTTACAAGGCTCAAAATAGCCTGGAGTTAAAACTTCCCTCGGGATCCTCCCCACCATTCTATGCAAAACAAAGGAATCTCTCACCTGAAGAAAAAAGACATTAAGGTTGAATACGCCCAACTCCCAGCTGGTCCCAGCCTCTGGCTGATCTCCAGAATTCCTTACCCCAGCCTTTTTAGAGATAACTAATGGTACGACCAACCTAGATAGCATATTCAAAAGTAGAGACATTACTTTGCCAACAAAGGTCCATCTAGTCAAGGCTATGGTTTTTCCTGTGGTCACATATGGATGTGAGAGTTGGACTGTGAAGAAGGCTGAGCACCGAAGAATTGATGCTTTTGAACTGTGGTGTTGGAGAAGACTCCTAAAAGTCCCTTGGACTGCAAGGAGATCCAACCAGTCCATCCTGAAGGAGATCAGCCCTGGGATTTCTTTGGAAGGAATGATGCTAAAGCTGAAACTCCAGTACTTTGGCCACCTCATGTGAAGAGTTGATTCACTGGAAAAGACTTTGATGCTGGGAGGGATTGGGGGCAGGAGGAGAAAGGGACGGCCAAGGATGAGACGGCTGGATGGCATCATTGACTCGATGGACGTGAGTCTGAGTGAACTCCGAGAGATGGTAATGAACTCTATTTGGAACCAGTCTGTTGTTCCATGTCCAGTTCTAACTGTTGCTTCCTGACCTGCATACAGATTTATCAAGAGGCAGGTCAGGTGGTCTAGTATTCCCATCTCTTTCAGAATTTTCCACAGTTTACTGAGATCCACACAGTCAAAGGCTTTGGCATAGTCAATAAAGCAGAAATAGATGTTTTTCTGAAACTCTCTTGCTTTTTCCATGATCCAGCAGATATTGGCAATGTGATCTCTGGTTCCTCTTCCTTTTTTAAAACCAGCTTGAACATCTGGAAGTTCACGGTTCACGTATTGCTGAAGCCTGGCTTGGAGAATTTTGAGCATTACTTTACTAGCATGTGAGATGAGTGCAATTGTGTGGTAGTTTGAGCATTCTTTGGCATTGCCTTTCTTGGTGATTGGAATAAAAACTGACCTTTTCCAGTCCTGTGGCCACTGCTGAGTTTTCCAAATTTGCTGGCATATTGAGTCCAGCACTTTCACAGCATCATCTTTCAGGATTTGAAACAGCTCCACTGGAATTCCATCAGCTGCACTAGCTTCATTTGCAGTGATGCTTCCTGAGGCCCACTTGACCTCACACTCCAGGCTGTCTGGCTCTAGGTGAGTGATCACACCATCGTGAATATCTCACCTCATTTATAAAGTGCCGGTCTCCTTCTTCTGAATCTCGCCTTCTCTAACTCCCTTACCCTACAACACTCATCAATGTACAAGAAAAAACACTACATCATAACCAATGGTGGATCTAGAAATGCAAGGATTTTCCAACACTGGAAAATCTATTTATGGAGGTGACTGAAATATAAATAATATTTAAATCCTTATTAATAAAGGAGATTCCTTAAGAAAGACAAAGTAGATAAAGTGATTCCCAAGAATGTGATCTGCAACATTTAAAACGTATGCAAAGGAGATCTCAAAGGAGCAGCCAGTTAAATGAACCTGGAATTGGCAAGAGGGATGGGTGGTGTCCAGGCACTGGAGAGAAGAAAGCATTTCAAGTGGTCAAGCCTTGCGAGGTCGAGTAAGATGAGGACTGAGAACTATTAATTCAGCGTGGTAGTGGCCACTGTTTCTGGCATAATCACAACTTCTGTGGAGTGATGGGAGAGAGACCTGATTAGACTGGGTTAAGGGAAAATGTGAAGTAAGAAGATGGAGCTCAGACTATAGAAAATTCTTTTAAGAAGTTAAGAGTTGAAGGAAACAGATAAATGGGGTGTAACGTGGCCTTTTTAAGAGGAACTGGTAAAAGAAAGGTTTTGTTTCTTTGTATATTGTTTTATATTTGTTGGTATTATTTAAAGATGATAGGTACTGGACATATTTTATACCAAAGGGAAAAAAATCAATGAACAAAAGTTTGATGATGCAGGAAGAAAACACTTAATTATGGGAGTAATGCTTTCTCCCGCAGCCAGGAATACCTTGCGAAACTCCAACTTAGGTGAAATCAACTGTCTTCCATGCTCCTGAGCTTAGTAGGGGAATGGGGGGTGGGGGGGGTGGAAATACACAGCTAGTGTCACTTAAAATACATGACTACAAATCTCAAAAGAACACTTAACACTAACAGTCCTTCCTCACTTTGCTAATATGATGACTTCACCTCTCTCCAAAAGAACTACATCACACACTCTTCTCTCTCCAAAGGCATATGTCCTTTTCCTCCCCCACTAAAATAGAGCTGTTAGGCAGACATCCTCTCATTGTCACACCACCACATCCACCTGCTTCCGTGCACCTGTCGTCCTTCTGTCTCTCCGTGTGGTCTGGACCCTACTTCACTATAATAGGACACCAGTTAAAGGGTAACTGAAATACGCAGACTTTCTTAGAAGAAAGCCTCAGTCCAAATAAAACTGAAAAATCACTAAAACTATACACAATAAAAAATGTGACTAAAATTAATGGGAAAATTCAATCTCCTTGAAAAAGTTAGATGCACAAACTGACCTGGGAAAATTAGATTTGGTAGTAATAATGCACCCAAATAAAGGTCCGGTGCTATGTGTCATCAGCAATAAAAATATTTTTTAAAGATTCCACATAAGTACAGTATTTCTCTGACTTACTTCACTTAGTAAAACACCCTCAAGGCCCATCCATGTTGTTGCAAATGGCTGTAATAATCTTTAGTGTTCATTAGAAAGAACCTCAGTGTCTTTACCGAGACACAAATTTCAAGCCATTTGCGCTGCTTTGCCTTTAAATAAAGAGCTTTGCCATAGCCCTTTCAACCTAACAACAAGTAAAAAGCTATATATACTGAAAAATCCACAATCTTCTTAGATCCATAAAAAGGGGAAGGACACACTGCAAACTTCTGCCCCCAAGACCAGAGAGGCAGACAGCAAGTACAGAGTCGTGACTCACAGACAGAAAGCCCCTCGGGAAACGGTTGCAGAGCGTGAAAGCGGGGCTGTACCCGATGCGCCACTGGAGGCTGTGTGGACCACGCTCAGAATTAGAAACTTAAGGGGCCCAGTCAGAGGGCGCCCCCGCAGTACCCAGGAGCTCGTTTCAGGAGCTCAAGCAGGTTCGCATAGCAAATGTTGGAGAAAAACCCTCTCCTTTCCAGCAGGAGTGGGGAAAAGGGGCCTATTTTGAAATAAGTCAGCGCTTTTGCAGCAAGGCCGGCCCTCAGGTTAAACAGAGTTAACCAGATCCCAACATGTTGGAGTGTTATTAGAGCCTAACTCACCTGGCTGGGGAAGGAAATACTGCAGCCAGCCCCAGCCCACTCTAGCCGTCCTCTCCCACCTAACTGAGAAACACTTGTGATGTTCACAGTCCAGAGGTACAACTTCACTGAGAGACTAAGAGCTAATCACAAGGCTATAGAATCCTTCCCCTTACACCACATACCGAACCACCATATTACTAAAGCCCAAAACAGCATTTCCTTTCACCCAGTACATCATGTCTGGTTATCAGACGAAAAAAATTACAAAACATACTAAACGCAAACAACACCAATGCCTACATAGTATTCCAATAGAAGAATGCATTGTATTCCACTTACACAGGCTCCTATCTATGTTGTTTAAATTTTCCACCATCCTATAATGGTAAAAAAAAAACTCTTGTGTATTTATAGATATTTGTAATTTGATACTTGTAATCAGATGGTAAATTTCCTTAGGATGCATTGCTAACAGTGATTTGCCAAATGTTTGAAAATAATAGATTATCAGCTAGCTTAGTAAAAAATATTGTACATTATTACTTATACCTGGTATCTAAAAAATACAACTAGTGAATGTAAAAAAAAAAAAAAAAAGCAGACTCATAGAGAACAAATGGGCGGTTACCAGTAAGGAGAGGGGAGGGAGGGACAACGTGTGCATGCCTGTTTAGCCACTCAGTTGTTTCCGATTCACTGCGACCCTGTGGACTGGAGCCCGCCAGGCTCCTCTGTCCCTGGAATTCTCCAGGCAAGAATACTGGAGTTGGTTGCCATTTCCTTCTCCAGGGAATCTTCCCAACCCAGGGATCTAACCCAGGTCTCCGGCATTGCAGGCAGATTCCTTACTGTCTGAGCTATCAGGGAAGCCCAGGGGCAATACAGGAGTAGGGAATTAGGAGGTTCAAACTATTAGGTACAAAATAAGCTACAAGGATATATTGTACAGAGAGAGGAATATAACAAATATCTTATAGTAACTATAAAATTTTTGAATCACTATATTGTATACCTATATAAAAAAAAAAAAAAAAGCAGACTCATAGAGAACAAATGGGCGGTTACCAGTAAGGAGAGGGGAGGGAGGGACAACGTGTGCATGCCTGTTTAGCCACTCAGTTGTTTCCGATTCACTGCGACCCTGTGGACTGGAGCCCGCCAGGCTCCTCTGTCCCTGGAATTCTCCAGGCAAGAATACTGGAGTTGGTTGCCATTTCCTTCTCCAGGGAATCTTCCCAACCCAGGGATCTAACCCAGGTCTCCGGCATTGCAGGCAGATTCCTTACTGTCTGAGCTATCAGGGAAGCCCAGGGGCAATACAGGAGTAGGGAATTAGGAGGTTCAAACTATTAGGTACAAAATAAGCTACAAGGATATATTGTACAGAGAGAGGAATATAACAAATATCTTATAGTAACTATAAAATTTTTGAATCACTATATTGTATACCTATAGCATAATAATTAAAAAAAAATTCAGCCTCTGGCATAGGAGAAAAGAGCACAGGCACTGTGGGGGAAGAAGAGAAAAAAAGTCAATCTAGACAAAGATATGACCAAGCTAGACAACATATTAAAGAGCAGAGACATCAATTTGCCAACAAAGGTCTGTCTAGTCAAGGCTATGGTTTTTCCAGTAGTCATGTATGGATGTGAGAGTTGGACTGTGAAGAAGGCTGAGTGCTGAAGAATTGAGGCTTTTTAACTGTAGTGTTGAAGAAGACTCTTGAGAGTCCCTTGGGCTGCAAGGAGATCCAACCAGTCCATCTTAAAGGAGATCAGTCCTGGGTGTTCATTGGAAGGACTGAAGCTGAAGCTGAAACTCCAATACTTTGGCCACCTGATGTGAAGAACTGACTCATTTGAAAAAACACTGATTCTGGGAAAGATTCAAGGCAGGAGGAGAAGGGGACAACAGAGGATAAGATGGTTGGACGGCATCACTGACTTGATGGACATGAGTTTGAGTAAGCTCTGGGAGCTGGTGATGCAGCCCAGTGTGCTGCGATTCATGGGGTCTCAAAGAGTTGAACACAACTGAGTGACTGAATTGAACTGATCTTAGACTTATGACCACATTTATTTCTCTTTTAAAAATGTCTATATTAATTTTTTGAATATGATAAAAATATCCTTGGATTTCAAAGAATGTGTGGAGAAAAGTAAGCCTGCCTCTCATATGTCTCCCAGTTCCTGGTTTTCTCCCTAGTTTCTCTATCCTTTTAGATATCGTGGTGAACTAAACAAAACACAATTTTTGTAGATCAAACACAGTTTAAAGTTTTCAGAAATGCAATGTGGTTCTACCTAATATGATATGTATGTCCATTTACTTTTCCAAATATATAACCATAATATGCTCAGTGACGTTTCATATATATCAGGAAATTTTGCTGTCAATTTCTCTCCTCAGTGGGGACAAAGAAAGTGAAGTTGCTCAGTTGTGTCCTACTCTTTGTGACCTCGTGGACTGTAGCCCACCAGGCTCCTCCATCCATGGAATTTTCCAGGCAAGAGTATGGAGTGGGTTACTATTTCCTTCTCTAGGGGATCTTCCCAACCCAGGGATCGAACTCCGGTCTTCAGCATTGCAGGCAGATGCTTTACCATCTGAACCACCAGGGAAGCCCCTCAGTGGGGACAAAATATCCACAAATGAGGTTTTAAAAATTAAAACTGCCAAGGGATGGAATAAGTGGAATAGAGGTCTTGGGGGTGGTGTAATTCATTTTCCAAAAATGAGAAATTGTTTCCTTTAACATGAAGAGAGAGCAACACTTTTGAAATCTATAAGTTACATAAACAAATGATGAGAAAACATATTGTGTGAAGAATATCTCCCACTAGCAAAGCTCAATGATTTCCTACAGTGGGAGAAAGCCCAGCCTCAGGCTATGAAGGCATGCAGGCTAGACGGTGCTGTGGCTCTTCCATGCTTGTTCCTGTTGCCAGGATTTGGGGATAAAATTGCCTAGAATAGTTTCTGTACTATTAGAGGACCACGGGTGAATAGTGTGTCTGTTACAGTGCCACTTCCTAAAGTACCTTTCCTGATTTAAAAAAAAGAAGAAGAGGAAATTATTAAAAATACTTAGCTATGTAAGTAAAATAATTCTTTTCAAAAAAAATGCAGATTACAGAACTGGAAGAAACCACGGAAACTCCATGGTTCTTAACAAGGAATCATATCAGTTTTGCCATGGCATTTTGGCTAATTGTTCAAAGTCAGTAAAATGATTTTTTTTTTTCAAGTTTGAACCTGGATCTTTGGATATGGCAGCTTTGGAAAGTGATCCTTCCTATTTTTGTTGTCCAGCTCTTCTGAAGTACAGCTCAGTCACCTCTTCAAAAAGCACTCCTATCATTTTCTCCACAAAGTGTATCTGGAATTACTATATCCTGATCAACTTTGCTAACCTATAAAATGCATTTCCTCACTTCCAGTCTCTGAAGTGAAATTTTCCTTATACACAGTATAAATTCTGTTTATTCATGTGTTGGGCTTAATTTGACCTTCCCTAGCCTCTGTGTAGGGCATTCAGTTTCCTGTTAAAAGCATTTGCTTGTATGTGAGGCTGTTTGTTTCTATGGGAAAGTATGTTCTTGCGTCAGTTTAGAAAATGGTGGTTGGGCTTCCAAACCAAAAAAATGATTCAGTCTATAATTTACCTGAACCATGATGCTGATGCCCCCTTCTCAATTAGACCTCCACTCCATTGAATAAGCACTGACGAGGCGTATACTGGAAGATTTTATTGTGTTCCTGATGTGGAATACTAGCAACAAAACTTTCGCTTAACTTCAACAGGAAGCATGACCACTGGCTGCAGAGTCAAAAAGAATTGCTGGGCATCAATCTCAGTGTTCACTTACTGTATTTGAAGTACCTCTGGTCCTCAGGGATTCTCTTGTTTTCAATAAACAACTATTCTGAAAAATGATGTGTAATCAAGCTAAAAAACATGGCAAAATTCAAGTGGGAACAGTTAGTTCAGACAGTATTTCATCTCGTAGTTAAATAAGTGAGCCAAGGTAAGTCATTCTACAAACCGTGTGCTTTTATTTCAAGTTAGCAGCAGATATGTAGGGAGCATTAGGGCAACAGCAAAAAAGAAACTTAGAAGACTTCTTTAAAATTGCCACTTCTCAAAATGAAACTAAAAGAATGTGGGAAGAACCTAAAAATGGAGAAGATAGAAGGGTTATCTGGGTGCCTTCAATGAGAGGCAGCATCCGTTCCTACAATTTGGTTAGATGTGGTTTATTCTGGTTCATTTGTAAGTGGTTATATGAGGTTTTCCTAAAAGCAACAATGTTGCTGCTGCTGTGTTATCAGTTTACATCATCTCAAAAACAAGAGCACACTTGCACAAGACTAAAGACTCCAGGTCACACTTACATTCCTAACCCTCTGCCAAGTGTGTCTCAAATTGCCTATAAGGTCACCAGCAATGAGGAATGCAATGTGGATGGCTCTGTGAAAATCCACTATCACTAATGAAATCAAATAAATTCTAGTGTCCAGTCCAATATCAATAAGTCAATCACATCCAATTTGTAAGGAAAAGACCGAATTTACTGTGTGAACAGTGGTTCATTAACACCACTTTTTTTTTTCTTTTCATAATATTAGTTTGTTTGCCTATTGTGGACACATTTGCTGCACAAAGACAAATATTCTCATGCTGAGTGGAAGGTAAACACTGTCGGAGAGTTTTCTCTCTTCGATGAACTTTGCTGTATGGGTGGGATATGGAGGCTGATGGGGAAACAAGGAGAATGATTATGGAATAAGTAGCAAATATTTCCCAGTAGTTGGTTTACATAAGATTAAGTACAACTAACCTGTTCCTCTGACTCACTAAAAGGTTTCTCAGTCCAAGAGGCAAGGTCTGCACCTGGTATTTGAGGGAAGTCAAAGACCTTTCTAATTACTTACCTGCCAGAATATCCATCAGCACAGATCACGTGTGTTAGTCGTTCAGTCACGCCCAACTCTTTGTGTTCCCATGGAGTGTAACTCATCAGGCTCCTCTGTCCGTGGAATTCTCCAGGCAAGAATACTGGAATGAATCGCCACTCTCTTCTCCAAGAGATCTTCCCAACTCAGGGATCAAACCTGGGTCCCCCCCACACCCCCACCCCACCCCTGCCCACAGTAGGCAGATTCTTTTCCACCTGAGCCACCAGGGAAGTCCAGCACAGATCATGTGAGTGGATTAATCCATCGTCAACAGTGGCCATCTAAGAGAAAATTTCCCTAGAAAATAAATCGACCTTGTTGAGACTGAGATGTTACAATGGATGGTGAATGCTCTAAAAAGGGAAAGAGTATTAACATTAAAGGACAGTTTCCTTAGTTGAATTCAGGACACATTGTGTCAAACTAACAAATATGAATTTGTAGCAGTACAAAGTATGAGTTCTCTGCTGGAAAAATGTAAAAGATACCAAAAGGGAAAAAAATCTTTGAAGGCAGCTTACCTCTTCATAGAAGCTTCAGGCTTAAATCCCACAGGCTTATTCTGAAACAAAAAGAATTATATACTTTTAAAATATTACTTCATACTTCTGAATATGTTTTGCCAGGGAAGACTTCAGGTTACCATCAAACAGAATCAATTCTATTCTTGCTATCTGGTATCACATATAAAGCCACACATTGTCATCTCTGGAGATGAGACACAACTTTTTCAATCCAACCATGTGATCTCACTCAGTAAGAATCCATTTCTGGGCATCTCCAATGGAGCCAATCATGACAAGAGATGTTAAATGACAACAACAAAAACAATAACAAAGTTCAACTATATTTGACCCAGTTGAAGATATTTGCTTAATGTTTGACCATTTTTCAACTAGGAGGAAAATTACAAAAACAATAAAATGTTTTTTTAAACATGCTCAACTTTTTGGTAATTTATCAGTAACAAAGGAATTTAACTAGTTATTTTCAGCATTTGGTATACAGATTCCACAAATAATATATAGGGGCTTTTAAAAATAATGACTCATTATAATGAAAATTCTCCTTACAGACTCTCCCATGCAGACAACAGACTATATTTTTAGAGATCTCATTTAAAAGCATGATTTCTCTAAACCATTGACTATAGGACAAAATGTTTTTAGACTAGAAGGAATTTATAGAAAACAGAGACAAATGGCTTTTCTAATATGATTCTGAATTAAAACCATCCCACTTACTTTTTTATAGTTTTTTCCCAACTGCTGCCATTCACAAAAACTTTCTAAATTTTAGACTGCTGACCTTTCTTAGTAATACAAAACTTAATCTTATGCTTAGATTAGAGAAGAACTTTCAGCAGAATATTAGTAGTTTAAAAGCACTTAAACTTTTATTTGAGGCAATGCCAGTCATACTGTTTGCACGTGCCTTTCACCAATATCTGGAGAGCCACCCTCAATGTGGAATTAACAGGTCACCTCTCAGTAATGCATTGCACTGTCATCGGGATATAAACAGGAAATCATTTTCTTCAGCTTACCAAATCAAATCCATGTATTTTGTTATAGCAAATTTTCCTGTGATTATAAATGCTAAGGAGTCTATAAATGCCATTTTAGTGTAAATGAATTAATCTTTATTTTGTGAATCTATTTTTAAGTCATCTATCTGAAATCACATTATGCATTTCAGAAATGTGTTACTGTTTATTTTAGAGCATGGAAGTCAATGTTTCAAAGTCTGAAAAATACATACAAAAAATACAGAGGTTTTTGTTTGATTCTTCTCTATCAATTCAGAAAGAATTTAATGAGATTCTAAAATGTTCAAGGATTTTTTAAGGAAGAAATATCTTGTTGTCAGTAAGTACACATCATTTAAAAGTCCATCTTCTAAAATATGTTGAGTTGCACAATAGCCCAGAATGTTTGGCAAGCAATGTTGAAGCTCACAGGGCCTGTTGTTCCCTCATCTGAGATATCTGGTAAGAAAAATCTTGATATGCCTTCATCCAAGATTTGGTGTAATGTATGTAAACTAGAAAAGAATTGGCCACACAGAATTAGCTACCAGGCTTCCTCTATCCTAAGATGTACTTTTCCCCAGTTTAACTTTTCTGAAATCAAATGGTTCTATGTTAGTGTGATTATATTTAAAATAGTGTCATGTTCTTTTCCAATGAGCTGGGAGGATTTTTCTTTGTTCTTTGTTCTGCCTTTTTCTTTTTTTCATGAATCCCCTCTGCTTTCAAAGAGATTTGGTGTAGACTGGTACTGCTGGAGCCCTAAGGTCCATCACCTCCTGCCAGCTTTCCATGTGTGCTTTGCCATGAAAAAGGAAGGAGAATATTTTCAAACTAGGGGTGAATCTTATTAATACAATGGATGTTGTCTGGACAAGTGTCTGTACTTTACAAGTATATTGAGCATGCTCCTTTTAACATCGGTTTTTTTCTTCCTGAAACCCCACAGAGAAAGTGTTAATCATATTAACATATTGGCTTTAGAACCATGACCTAAGTTTACATGTGACTTTTAAAGAAATATTTATATAGCCAAAATTTAGATAATAACTGTCACCAGAAAGCTAGCTTTAAGGGGAAATCACTCTTGATAAAAATCTTAGTAAACCACTTCTGCACAACAAAGGAAACTATAAGCAAGGTGAAAAGACAGCCTTCAGAATGGGAGAAAACAATAGCAAATGAAGCAACTGACAAACAACTAATCTCAAAAATATACAAGCAACTCCTGCAGCTCAATTCCAGAAAAATAAACGATCCAATCTAAAAATGGGCCAAAGAACTAAATAGACATTTCTGTAAAGAAGACATACAGATGGCTAACAAACATATGAAAAGATGATCAACATCACTCATTATCAGAGAAATACAGATCAAAACCACAGTGAGGTGCCATTTAACGCCAGTCAGAATGGCTGCGATCCAAAAGTCTACAAGCAACAAATGCTGGAGAGGGTGTGAAGAAAAGGGAACCCTCTTACCCTGTTGGTGGGAATGCAAACTAGTACAGCCACTATGGAGAACAGTGTGGAGATTCCTTAAATAACTGGAACTAGAACTGCCTTATGACCCAGCAATCCCACTGCTGGGCATACACACTGAGGAAACCAGAATTGAAAGAGAAATGTGTACCCCAGTGTTCATGGAGGCACTGTTTACAACAGCCAGGACATGGAAGCAACCTAGATGTCCATCAGCAGATGAATGGATAAGAAAGCTGTGGTACATATACACAATGGAATATTACTCAGCCCTTAAAAAGAATACATTTGAATCTGTTCTAACCAGGTGGATGAAACTGGAGCCGATTATACAGAGTGAAGTAAGCCAGAAAGAAAAACACCAATACAGTATATTAGTGCATATATATGGAATTTAGAAAGATGGTAATGATAACCCTGTATGCGAGACAGCAAAAGAGACACAGATGTATAGAGCAGTCTTTTGGACTCTGTGGGAGAGGGAGAGGGTGGGATGATTTGGGAGAATGGCACTGAAACATGTATAATATCATATAAGAAACGAACCCCCAGTCCAGATTCAACGCAGGATATAGTATGCTTGGGGCTGGTTCACTGGGATGACCCAGAGGGATGGTATGGGGCGGGAGGTGGGAGGGAGGTTCAGGATGGGGAATACATGTACACCTATGGAGGATTCATGTTGATGTATGACAAAACCAATGCAATATTGTAAAGTAATTAGCCTCCAATTAAAATAAATAAATTTATATTAAAAAAGATATCAAGTTAAAAAAATCTTAGTAAACCAAAATCAAAAAGCTTAATTTTCTACACTGCAATTCTTTTTTTTCATATTTTTCATTTATCAGTAGTAGCTAATAGGCTATTTAAGAATAACAAACCCTGAATTCTGAAATGAACATCTAAAGTCTTTGTAAATCAAATATCTCTCTTCAAGTATAAGAAAGACTGATACAGCTGGAAGTATTCTCCTAAATTAGGAATGTGTGTGTGTGTCTGTTGTGGTATATTTTGTATATGCCATATATGGAACTGTGATGAGAGCTACATCATTCTGTGGTTTTGTTATCCACAAAAGTTCAAATTCAGACTTGACCAAGTGAAGAGAAGCCAAGAGCAATTACTAGTCCTGGGAAAAGACAGAACTTGGCATTGCAAAATCTGGGATGAAGTTCCTGCTCAGTCCCTTGGGCTAGTCCCTTAATACCTCTAAACCTCATTTTTCAACATCTGACATTAAAAATACATAATATGCTACTTCTTAGGATGGCTGGGCATTCAAATGCCATAATGGAAATATATATATTTTACAAATTATAAAATGCTCTACAAATGTCATTCTAAAACATTTGAAAAATAAAATCTGAGACAGCTTCCTAGCTAAGCAGGGCCTCTAAGAATTATTTAAATAATCAGAAAAGAAGAACATTAGAAGCTGAACTTGGCACAATTAAGCATGAGATAGTTACAATTCATGCTGACTTACCTGGCCAGTGTATTAACCCCAGGATCCTCATGCCCTTGGCTGTGCAAGGAAGCCTCAGTCTGTGGACCTGGGAGCCACAGGGGAAATTTTCATGTTCCTGAATGACCAGGATGAGTTGGTTTCTTCATTCATACTCTGTCCTAGGCTCTGGAGATACAGAGAGGGCTCAGCCAAGGCATCTGCTTTTCTGGAACTTAGAGTCCAGTAAGAGAGACACAGCTCAACCAACTAATACCTAAATACACTAAAATAGAGAAAAGCCTTGAAGAGTTCAGGTAGCTCTGAAGCATATGAAATGTAGACTTATTTTGGTCTTGTCAGAAAGTTTTCCCGGGGAAGTAACATTTGGGCTAATACATGACAGCAACAATGAGATGAAGTTGGGGGCAGGATGGAGAGGATCGTAGCAGAGAGAAACGTTTTAGCAAAGACTTTGAGACAGAAACAGCTGAAAGGAGGCTGTGTTGAGGGAGCCTGGAAATGGAGGCAGTCAAAGAAATAAGCAGGAGCCAGTCTGTATCTGAGAGCAGAGACGTGACAATATTACTTTCTTGAGATAACACTGTGGAGTGAATTGGTGGGCTGAGAGGCAAAAGTGAAAAACAGTAAGTTTGATTAACATGGTAAGTTTGACTCAATGGAGAGAATTTGACAGCTTCAAAAGAGGTCTGGGTACCATCCCATATCTGTGGATGCAGATTAAGAGAAAAGGTTGAGGAATAAGCCTTGAGGGGCTCCAACTTTTAACGTCTCAGTAGAGGAGGAGAAGTCTAAAAACAAGAGGTAGAAAGATAAGAGGGGCATTAAGAGTCAGAAGGGGGGAAAGTTGCTGCTGAGTGGTCTAGTAAGGTGAATACTGAAAAAATGCTCATTGGTTTAGTGACATGGAGGACATTAAGTCAGCAAGGACTATATTGGAGGCAAGACGGAAACAAATGTCAGCCAAAGAGTGAGAAGAAATAAAGAAATAGGACTAAATTGCTTAAGACATTTGGTTATGAAAACTACAAGTAAAAGAGTGTGGTAGCTGAGGGGAAGATAGGGAATATAGGGGGACTTTTTGTCCATCTCCCAAATCATCAGCTCACTCTATTGGTCTAGAATTTCTTTATCCCTTAAATTTGGGATGTTGTTGGTCCTTAGAGAGTATTTGAAGAGGAGGATGGAGAGTCTAATAGTCTCCAAAATAAATAAATAAATAAATGGGTTATTCATTTCTTCACTACCCACTGTCAACAAGTCCCACACTAGCATTATGATTTCTAAAAGAAACTTTCAATGATATGTTACTGGAAGAAGGAAGAAAGAAAGATGTACTATTTCTCAATAGAAGTGTGGGCTTTCCTCTCATTCAGACTTCTTTCCCCAGACAGTTATTTAAAGCCATGTCCTGTTCTTTCCTAACACCTCTTATGAGTCCTTTTAATCCATCTCTGTCTTCACTGCATCGGAAACATCTTGTCTATGTTAGGCCCTAGACAGGTATGGCCCCAGGGCTCAGGGGAGATGTCACTATCTTCTCTACCCCACTCATCACTCCTCACCCGTCATCCTCTCACAGCAGAGACTTCTACTGAGCACCCAGCCACTGGTGTTATGCTGGGCCGTGCTGAGGTTGCTCAAGATGAGATTCCGGTGCCTCCTGCCACTGGCAGTTCTCCTCTGCCACTCACTGATAGTAAGCCACACACCACAGGTTGGCAATCGGCACTTGTCTTGCAAGCCTGTTGAGTCTGGGCCCCAAACATAGGTTCAACATCTTCTAGATCCTGCTGCTTCTTTTTGGAAGCTTTCTCCTAGCTAAACCTAGACGTCAATGGGCAATGTAGTATATTCTACAACCGAAATGTATTTTTATCAAAAAGTAACTTTATTTTCCATTCTGCTACTGCTACTGCTAAGTCGCTTCAGTCGTGTCCGACTCTGTGCGACCCCATAGACAGCAGCCCACCAGGCTCCCCCATCCCTGGGATTCTCCAGGCAAGAACACTGGAGTGGGCTGCCATTTCCTTCTTCAATGCAGGAAAGTGAAAGTGAAATTGCTCAGTCGTGTCCAGCTCTTCGCGACCCCATGGGCTGCAGCCTACCAGGCTCCTCTGCCCATGCGGTTTTCCAGGCAAGAGTACTGGAGTGGGGTGCCATTTTACTGAAATAATTAGAAACACTCTGTATGTGTCTGACTGTTGGTGACCCCATGGACTGTAGGCCTCCAGGTTTCTCTGAACATTGAATGCTCCAGGCAAGAATACTGGAATGGGTAGCCATTTCTTTCTCCAGTGGATCTTCCTGACCCAGGGATCAAACCTTGGTCTCCTGCATTGTAGACATATTCTTCACCATCTAAGCCACCAGGGAAACCCAGTTAGAATCCCTAAGGATCACCAATAATTGATAAAGTTTAAAAAAAATTTAGAATGTTCTGGAAGCTATTTCTCTTTTGCTGTGTACTCAGGTGACTCTTGAGTACAAATAAAAGGATTATGTCTGTAGGACATATGTTGCCATCTGTTTGAAATGAAACAGTGACAAATAACTCATATATCGCATCAATGTATTTTCCAATTTAAAAACAACTGAAGTTAAAAAGCTGTACACTTTTTTTTAATTTTATTTTTATTTTATTCTACGTTACAATAAGCTGTACACTTTAAAATACAAAGCAGGACAGAAGATGTGAACAGATGTTTCACTGATGAGACTATATGGATAGTAAACAGGCACATTAAAGGTTATTGGATGTCATTAGCTATCAGATAAATGCAGGTTAAAATGGCCATGAAATATCACTATACCTATCAGAACAGCTAAAGTAAAATTTGTAACAACCAAATGCTAGTAAGGATGTGCAGAAAGTTAGATCACACATACATTGCTGGTAGGGAGTGAAAAGGTATAGCTGCTCTGGAAAACAGCTGGCAGTTTCTTATATAACTAAACAAATAATACTATTCAACCCAGCAAATACATTCTTGGGCACTTATCCTAGAGAAATTAAAACATATGCCCACACCAAATGCTGTACATGAATTGTCATTGCAGTTCATTTGTAAGAGCCAAAATGTTAAAACAGCCCAGATGTCTTTCAACACAAACTGCGGTACATCCCTACCACGGGACACCACTAAACAATTAAAAAATGAACTATTTATTCCCTCGTGGCTCAAAGAGTAAACAGTCTGTGTGCCTGCAACGCAGGAGACGCAGGTTCGATCCCTGGGTTGGGAAGAACCCCTGGAGAAAGGAATGGCAACCCTCTCCAGTATTCTTGCCTGGTGAATTCCATGGACAGAGGAGTCTGGCTGGCTACAGTCCAGGGGGTTGCAAAGAGTTAGACACGACTGAATGAGTAACGCTTTCACTGATATTTGCAACAACTTAGAGGGAACTTCAGAGAATCATGCTGAGTGAAAAACATCAATCCTAAAGGTTACATCATATATGATTCCATTTACATAATATTTTTTAAATGACAAAATTTGGAAATGCAGAATGCATTAGTGGTTGCCAGGGGTGAGGTATGGGGTAAAAGGTATAGAGGGGAGAAGAGAGGATATGGTTATTAAAGGGCAATGAGAAAGGTGCTTGTCCAGGATGATGACTGGTGACAAAGTTGTATACAACTAAATACACATGCACACACACAAGTGAGTACAGGTAAAACTGAGGACATCTCAGTAAAATCAGTGGATTTTATCCTGATCCCGGTTGTGATGATACACTAGAGTGTGCAAAATGTTATCACAAAGAGAAATTGGGAATGTATAAACAGAATCTCTCTATATTACCTAACAACTGCATATAAACCTATAGCTATTAATATCTCAATTAATTTCAAATAAAAAAGTCTTTGCTGTTGTTTAGTCGCTAAGTTGTGTCTGACTCTATAGGACCCTGTGGACTGCAGCCCACCAGGCTCTTCTGTCCATGAGATTTTTCAGGCAAGAATATTGGAGTGAGTTGCCATTTCCTTCTCCAGGGGATCTTGCTGATCCAGGGATTGAACTCTTATCTCCTGTGTCTTCTGCATTGGCAAACGGATTCTTTACTTCTGAAACAGCAGAAAGTCCAAAAAAGTCTTTACCACAGTTTTTTACCAGCATGAGTTTCTTTTCTTTGTGAGGTACTCCTCTAAGCAAAATGATGAGGAGCAGTGAATATTAGTGAGCACACACTTTGCCACATGAAGGTTAAGACAGCTGTGTCAAGAGGATGGCTAGAAAATGATAGTTCAAGTAGGTTTTATTCACATGGCCAATGAGTACTTTATATTCTTTTCAAATAACATCAGCAGCCAATTTACTGTGCAAAAACCACTACTATTAATTTTTCCCAACCCTTTTTTTTTTTTCATAATCCACTTCTATGAAAATGTGAGTAGGAACCTCCATCTGAGTGGGAGTTTGCAAAAGCTCTATAATTAGCCTAAACAATTTTGACCTTGCTTCTTGCCATGTGGTGACTATACAAGGAACTCCTATCCATTTATAACTCAGAATTTTGCAATTTTGGAGTAGGTTTGGTTTTGAACCCTCTTCTCTGCTCTTTGTCTCACAAGCTCATCTGATTCCTGAGTGGGTAACTCATTACCCTAGCTTCTCAACAGCTTATCACTGCAGCAATCAGATCACATTTTTTAAAATGCATTTTTATTTCATTTTTTTCTTTTTTATTCATATTTTTATTTAGGTAATGTTGGTTCATAGCATACATAGACATCATGTGTGCAACATTACATTTCTACTTCTGTACACGCTACAGTGTGCTCACTACCAAAAATGCAATTACCAATCACCATATAATTGAGCCCCTTTACCCATTTTACCTTTCCTTCTTAAGCCATTATTTATTCACATGAGTTTTCTGCCCCTTTCTCTCACTTTTCTCCTTCTAAGACCCCTACAATGAAAACGATATTTTGCTATATGTTGCCCCATTGGTTCTTTTTTTTTTTGTACCATATCCATATTTTATTAATATATGTTTACCATACCCTTCAGATAACTAAAAATCAGGCTAAAAATCTGCCCAAAACATAGTATATGCTGTGATTTATTCAATAAGACTAAATCAAAGAAAGAAAATGTACAACTGTTTAGATTCATGAAATGAGAATTTTCATGAATAAAATGCATTTTTAACTTACTCTAACACAGATATGGGGCTCCCCAGGTGGCAGTAAAGAATCCACGTGCCAATGCAGGAGACACAAGAGACCTGGGTTCCTCCTTGGGTTGGGAGGATCCCCTGAAGTAGGGAATGATAACCCACTTCAGTATTCTTGCCTGGAAAATTCCTCCTCATCCAGAGATGAGCCTGTGGGCTACAGACTGTGGGGTCTCAAAGAGTCAGACACAACCTATCAACTGAGCACAACACAGACATACTTTCACAGCACAGCTTAACATTTTCCTTTCTATTTTAGAAACGTTATTATAAGAAATAACCATCTGAAGACTGTTTCTGCATCTCCTCAAACTATGAATCGAATGCACTGTCTACCATGCACCATGTACATTAAATGTCTCCTATGTACTAATTTCTGTGACAAATTTTTCTCAGAGTATTGGAGAAAATGAAATGTCCCTTTGAATACAAAAATATAATTATATTAGATCACAAGAAATATAGAATCTAACATGATTTATTTTTGTCCTACCTAGAAACTCAGATCTAAGCTTTGTTCTCATTTACTACTTTTACCTAACTAGAGATATTTTTCTCTTCCTCATACCTGTTTACTTTCAATATAATTTGTCTTAAAGGTTGTACTTATTAAAATTTTATCAAAGATCTCAGCCAACTGAAGTTAATTTAGTTCTAGCAATTTAATAACATCACTATAATACTACTTAAGCATTATTTAATTCATTTTCCAAAAAGATAATATACTCTAAGGAAATAAAACTAGCAAAAGGACACATGCAGAATTACTTAATATATTTGTGTTTCCATTCATTTTAAAACTTAAGACTCAGAGATATTTAGTTCCCTATTTTAACAAACTCATAAGTTTCTTCTAAGACCCCTACAATGAAAACGATATTTTGCTATATGTTGCCCCATTGGTTCTTTTTTTTTTTGTACCATATCCATATTTTATTAATATATGTTTACCATACCCTTCAGATAACTAAAAATCAGGCTAAAAATCTGCCCAAAACATAGTATATGCTGTGATTTATTCAATAAGACTAAATCAAAGAAAGAAAATGTACAACTGTTTAGATTCATGAAATGAGAATTTTCATGAATAAAATGCATTTTTAACTTACTCTAACACAGATATGGGGCTCCCCAGGTGGCAGTAAAGAATCCACGTGCCAATGCAGGAGACACAAGAGACCTGGGTTCCTCCTTGGGTTGGGAGGATCCCCTGAAGTAGGGAATGATAACCCACTTCAGTATTCTTGCCTGGAAAATTCCTCCTCATCCAGAGATGAGCCTGTGGGCTACAGACTGTGGGGTCTCAAAGAGTCAGACACAACCTATCAACTGAGCACAACACAGACATACTTTCACAGCACAGCTTAACATTTTCCTTTCTATTTTAGAAACGTTATTATAAGAAATAACATCTGAAGACTGTTTCTGCATCTCCTCAAACTATGAATCGAGCACTGTCTACCATGCACCATGTACATTAAATGTCTCCTATGTACTAATTTCTGTGACAAATTTTTCTCAGAGTATTGGAGAAAATGAAATGTCCCTTTGAATACAAAAATATAATTATATTAGATCACAAGAAATATAGAATCTAACATGATTTATTTTTGTCCTACCTAGAAACTCAGATCTAAGCTTTGTTCTCATTTACTACTTTTACCTAACTAGAGATATTTTTCTCTTCCTCATACCTGTTTACTTTCAATATAATTTGTCTTAAAGGTTGTACTTATTAAAATTTTATCAAAGATCTCAGCCAACTGAAGTTAATTTAGTTCTAGCAATTTAATAACATCACTATAATACTACTTAAGCATTATTTAATTCATTTTCCAAAAAGATAATATACTCTAAGGAAATAAAACTAGCAAAAGGACACATGCAGAATTACTTAATATATTTGTGTTTCCATTCATTTTAAAACTTAAGACTCAGAGATATTTAGTTCCCTATTTTAACAAACTCATAAGTTCTCTTGATTTAAGAAAAACCGGTTTCCTGTATCTAAATTCAAATCGCTAAGGATAACTCATATGGTAGGCATTAAAAAAAAAAAAGACCACTCTGCCAGAAATTCCTTCAAATTGTTTTTGGTCCTAAATAGAAGGAATGGCTTTTCTGTAAATGTATTTTCTGCTCGGGTAAAAGCAAAGGCCTAGGTAACCATCTTTTCTCTTACCCTCTGCAGGAAGCCCAGGATACACTATCACTGTGTACCAGCTGGTCCAAGCTGGCAGTCTCTTTGTCCCAGTTTACTTCCATCTCTACCCCTCTCTTCTCTATCAAAAGTGACTTCCACTGGAATTTCAGAGAAAGCTGGAGAAAGACCACCAAACCATGTGGCCTCCCAGCCTGGCCCTTCCAGGGGCCATCTCCTCTTGGGGCTCTCAGCTGTAGCCTCTCTTGGTTTCTCTGTTAGTTCCAGATGCGTGATCACAGACACTTCTCTGGTTTACTATGAATTTTCTCGATGATTGCTCTCGCAGGTGGTCAGTGAAGACCATCCTATGAGCAGTGTTAGCAGTGTTCTTACTTTTGTACATGTCTACCATGACCCTGTGTTAACTGAGGCTGACTGATTTATGCAAATACGATTAATGCCCAATAAAGGAGAAGCCAAGCATCATTACTCTTCTCACTGCAAAAAGTCCAGACCTGGGCCCCAGCTCCAATACTCTGGCCACAGATGTGAAGAGCCGACTCATTGGAAAAGATCCTGATGCTGGGAAAGACTGAGGGCAGAAGGAGAAGAGGGCAACAGAAGGTGAGAAGGTTGGATGGCATCACCGACTCAGCGGACGTGTTATTGTTCAGTCACTAAGTCGTGTCCAATTCTTTGTGACCTCATGGGCTCTAGCACGCCAGGCTTCCCTGTCCTTCACCATCTCCCAGCATTTGCTCACAATCACGTCCATTGAGTTGGTGATGCCTTCCAACCATCTAATGAGTTTGAGCAAACTCCGGGTGATGGTGGAGGACAGGGAAGCCTGTTGTTCAGCCTCCCACGGGGTCACAAAGAGTCCGACACGGCTTAGTGACTGAGCAAGACCCCTTCACTACTGCACTTTAAACTCCTCTTCATCTTGTTCCTGGACTTTTAGATTCCTTCTTGACTTTTGGATCCTGACTTTTTTTTTTTTTTTTTTACCCATAGCACTCTTCCTTAGGTACACACTACAGACTAGCTCTCTGGATGCCTCTGACCCACATGGGTTAAATAATAACTACCTTGTGTAGTGCCGCATAGGCCTGTCTTACTCTGCCTTCAGCCCCATTATGGGGCCTACAGCTCTTTCAGGGGTTACACTCAGAGCCTCTTAAATGAATGCTTATTCCTCTGCCTCCAGAGAGGTGTCCCTAGTAAGGGAGAGAGGAGAATACTTGGAGCTGCTTCAGACTTTCTCCTGCTCTTTTTGGAACCAGAGACTGAGCTTACTCTTGTTGCAAATAAGCTCTCGAATATTCAGGAATATCCACCCAGGGGCTGCTGTGTGGAGTCCATCACTTCTCTATATCCAATTCAGTATGAAGGCAACTTGAACAAACACCTAAATTCCATTTCATTTTTTTACTCACCCAAGACACTAATCCAAATTAGATCATAAGAACATTCTTAGCTATTTCATAGTTCCCCAGGCTGGATCAACTTATTCAATTCTGATGTTCAAAGTGGTCACTGCTTATACTGATCATTTTAATTTATAGAATAATTTTAACTATTAACTAGCTAATTTTAACTATAACTAATTTTAACTATAGCACTTAGATGGTTCCATACATAGTGCTCTCCTTTCTATTTGCCAAATACACCAAACACATGGTAATAGTGCTTATCTGGCCTTACATAATCTAGCTTCTGCCAACTTCTCCATCGAATTCTTTTACCACTTCCTTTCTCGCTTCAGTCATGCTGAACTTGTTTCGGTTCCTCGAATGCTCTTACTGGGATTCGCACTTATTTGTGCTTTTGTCTGACACTATTTAGCCCCCAGCTTTTATTCATCCTTATAACAACACCTCCTTAGCCCAAGTTTGGATATTTTCTATCTGTGTACATGCATGGTAGGGAGCTATACAGTATCATACTATAATTGGAATTAAAATTATGTGTTTTTTTGCTTTTCCAAAGTGTTTCCTGGTTATGTCTATTTACTTGATGGTCTCTACCATGAGACTACAAACTTTGTGAGGCCAGAGGCTGTGTCAACAGAGTAAATGATCAATTCATATTTATTGAATGAATGAACCATTGAACTAATTTTCCAATAAATCTCTTCAAATGCAGTGCACTTAGATTGTTATATTAGTTATATTCACACTCTTGTGAACATGGGAAGCCTACGCTGCTGATGTTGCCTCACCCCGTATCCCTCTATCTCACAGTCTCACAGCTGAGGTTTACCTATTTTGACAGTGAGAAGTAAAATGGGGCTGCCTTGGTAGATTAATTTCCTAAAATGAGCGGAGGGGAAAAAAGCTCAGACAGCAAATACAACATCATGTTCACAGACTAAGTATTCAGGCTTCAAAGAAAGCTACTTGAAAAGCCATCTCATCTTTTATTCTTGAAAATATTGACTATGACTGTGTGTAGTCCGAAGTACAGAAGCTTCAAATTCCAGAGAATGTTATCTGGACAGTAATGTCTGACCAAATACTGGATCATTACCTCAGTATTCCTTATCAGTTACTTTTGCTGCGATTCTACCATAAGCTTCAAATCGAGTGAATTTTCAAAAACAGCCTAATTTTCCTTCTTCAGCAACTTTAAAAGCAGGATCTTTGAGAGTCGGTGGAAGTGGTACTAATAAATAGATCTGCATTAATTTTCCCCTGACCACAGCCATCCCCATTTTTGTTAAATCACCAACCATGTTATGCTTTGCTTTTTTTGCTCTCATTGAAACCTGTTTATGTATTTTACCAAAATAGAAACACTGTAGTCAGTTCCTTTGAGAAGGAAGTAAACACTGGCTCTTCCCTCATAAGAAAAGGTTCAGTTCAACAGTAAGTCCTGACCAGAATACAAGGGGTGCTGACTCTTTTTAAAGTCAGATGTCTATATAAGAATAAGTTTCAACTATTCCAGAAGGTTCATTACCTGTTGAAGAGATCCCCATTTTTTTTCTTGAATTTATTACACCTAATTAATAGATTCATTTAATCAAACATTTGAAAATACCATTCTATTCTTAAACCTTTTAAGAATGAAAGAAATAATAACCATTTCAGCCTCTAATATCTAAAATCCAGATTATCTTTCAAATAGTTTTATCATTAATCAAGACAACTGCCCAAGCAAATACTTTAATCCTAGTCAATGTCTTCAACTATTCAAAGAGTGACTTGAGACCTGAGATCAAACCAGGTCTGAAAACTCTCCAGGCTTCTGAGATCCTGGGACATGCCTAGATCAAGACTCAGCACAGTGCAATTAGGTGTGAGGTGGGAATGGTTTGGTAGAGAGATCAGTCCTGTGGGAACAAGATACAGAAAAGAGAAGTGTTGCTGGTAAGGAGGAAGAAAATATGGCAGATTCTAGTCTTGAGTTGAGCCACAGATTATTTTTAAGTTGAGATAACATTGGCTTATGCCATTATATAAGTTTCACATGTATAACATTATATTTCTATTTCTATAAGCAGTGTGTTAACCATGCAAAAAACTAGCTTATATCCAACACCAAATAGTTGACTCCTTTTACTCCTTTTGCCCATTTCCCTGTCCCTTCTCTAATAACCGTTATTCTGTTCTCATTACCTACATGTTTATCTGGTTTGGTTTTTCGTTTATTTTGTTGCTTGTTTGTTATATTCCACATATAAGTTAAATAATATGATATTTGTTTTTCTCTGACTTGTTTCATTTATCATGAAACTTTCAACTTTATCCAAGTTGTTGAAAATGGCAAGATTTCTCTTTTTATGGCCAGTGTTATTCCACTGTATACATATTCCACTGTTCTTTATCCTGGGGTTTTCCTGGTGGCTCAGTGGTGAAGAATCTACCTGTCAATGCAGGAGAGGCAGGTTCCATCCCTGGATGGGGAAGATCCCCTGAAGAAGGAAATGGAAACCCACTCCAGTATTCTTGCCTGGGGAATCCCGTGGATAGAAGAGCCTGGCAGGCTACTGTCCCTGGGGTCGCAAAAGAGTTGGACATGACTTAGTGACTAAACAAAAACAATTCTTTATTCTATCATCCATTGGTGGGCACTTAGGTTTTTTCCATATCTGAGTTATTGTAAAGAATGCTGGGATGAACATAGGGGTGTATGTATTTTTTCAAATGACCATTTTTACATTCTTTGGATAAGTATCCAGAAGTGGAACAGTCAGACCATATGGTAGTACTGTTCTTAAATTTTTGAGGAATCTCTATATTGTTTCCACAGAAGCCATAGGCACTCTTGAGATACTGACCCAGAGAGAGAGATGTCTGGCATAGGTAACTCATCAGCCTTCCTGAGCCTTACTGCCATTTGGCCAAGGAAGGCAAGCTCCAGTCCTGGGCTGCTCTGCTTATTGTTTTGAGTGAAATGATCTCCTTTCTTACCTATTGCACATGTCTATCACATGTTCTGTCTCACTATGTACCTATCTTTTTAAGCTTCTTGAGGCAAGCATCTGTGTATTGGAATATTCTATACCATCATACATCTCTGCCTGGCACAGTGAAGTGAAGCCACTCAGTCATGTCTGACTCTTTTATACCCCGTAGACTATACCAAGCTTCTCTGACCATGGGATTTTCCAGGCAAGAATACTGGAATGGGTTGCCACTTCCTTCTCCAGGGGATCTTCCCAACCCAGGGATCAAACCCCGGTCTCTTGCATTGCAGGCAGACACTTTACCATCTGAGCCACCAGGGAAGCCTGTCACAGAGTAATATGCAAAAGAGATTTGTTAAATCAATGAATAAATTAATTTTTATAATGCTTGAGGTTCAGTGTAACAAAACACTGAGAAAAGCATATCTTCAACATAGTTCAGTCTGTACTATTTATATGATGAACAATACACAATTCGCTACCTATTAATACTTCTAAATGCATAAATTTAAAGAAAACACTAAATGACCCAATCAAAAAATGAGCCAAAGAACTAAACAGACATTTCTCCAAAGAAAACATAGATATGGCTAACAAATACATGAAAAGATGCTCAACATCACTCATTATCAGAGAAATGCTAAACAAAACCACAATGAGGTACCATTTCACACCAGTCAGAATGGCTGCTATCCAAAAGTCTACAAGCAACAAATGCTGGAGAGGGTATGGAGAAAAGGGAACCCTCTTCCACTGTTGGTGGGAATGAAATTAGTACAGCCACTATGGAGAACACTGTGGAGATTCCTTAAAAAACTGGAAATAGAACTGCCTTATGACCCAGCAATCCCATTGCTGAGCACACACTCTGAGGAAACCAGAATTGAAAGAGACACATGTACCCCAATGTTCATCACAGCACTGTTTATAAGAGCCAGGACATGGAAGCAACCTAGATGACCATCAGCAGATGAATGGATAAGAAAGCTGTGATACATATACACAGTGGAGTATTACTCAGCCATTAAAAAGAACACATTTGAATTAGTTCTAATGAGGTGTATGAAACTGGAGCCGATTATACAGAGTGAAGTAAGCCAGAAAAAAAAACACCAATATAGTATAATAACACATATATATGGAATTTAGAAAAATGGTAACGATAACCCTGTATGTGAGACAGCAAAAGAGACACAGATGTATAGAACAGTCTTTTGGACTCTGTGGGAGAGGAAGAGGGTGGGATGATTTGGGAGAATGGCATTGAAACATCTATAATGTCATATAAGAAATGAATCACCAGTCCAGGTTAGATGCAGGATACAGGATGCTTGGGGCTGGTGCACTGGGATGACCCAGACGGATGGTATGGGAAGGGAGAGGGGAGGGAGGTTCAGGATGTACGCCCGTGGCAAATTCATGTTGATGTATGGCAAAACCAATACAATATTGTACAGTAATTAGCCTCCAATTAAAATAAATAAATTTAAATTAAAAAATAAAGAAAACACTAATTCACCAACACAAGATGCAAGGCAATGTATTTTTATTTGGAATATGCTGGTATTTAAATGGATCAATAGGCTCTGGGAGCTGGTGATGGACAGGGAAGCCAGGCATGCTGTAGTCCATAGGGTTGCAAAGAGTCGGATATGACTGAGTGACTGAACTGAAATGGAACAAAACTCAGTATTCTGAATTGCTTAGTTTGAGACTAGTTCTGTTTCCTCATTTTTGCTAATCATCATGTTTGTCACAGGCAGTCATACTCTGTATTTATTCCACACTATTAGTTCATCTGTAAGCAGATATGGTGTTTCCCCTCTTTGACATCTTCTATTTCAACTTCCTCCACAACACATCTGTGCCAAGCAGAGATGCCCGGCTGTGCACATTATTATAAGACACAGATGCTTGTCTCAAGAAGCTTACAAAGATAGCTACATAACTAGGTAATACATAAATTGTTTCTCACCTTCAACTCATTCAACAAAGCATAAATAATAAAAAATAATATTCATTGACCTTTGTTATCCCTAGAACATGACAATAAATGTTATATTATTTAATCGTATAGCAACATTTTATAGCTGGGAAAAAACAGATGTTCAGGAACTTGTATAAATTGTCTATAGTCATACAGAGGTTAATGCTACTGTCACTAATGCCTAAACAGAGCTCAAAAAAAGAGGCAGTGTAGGAGAAAGAATGTTGACATTGGCAGCTGATGGCAGTGGTAATTGTTGATAGGGCAGGAATGCATGAAACGACTATCTCAGGGAGAGAACATAAATGTGAATAAGCAATTCCAAATTAATCCTGGGTGAATAAGCAGAAAGAATGAGAGAAACTGAGATGGAGCCATAGAACAGGTAAGAAGAGAACTAAGAAAAGGTAACTGTAGAAATCAAGAAAAAATGACCAGTTGCATACCTGCTACAAAGTCAAGGAAGGTAAGGCCTGGAACAGGTTCTGGACTTGTCAGGAATAAAGTTATCAGCAATTCTAACTAGCATATTTTCTGAGGGGTTATGGTGATAGAAGTCAATCTGCAAAAAGAGATCAGAAAGTCAAAGAGAGAAAATAGAGACAAGTCTTATACACATTTTGGTGTCAAAGGGAAGAAGATAAAGCAGAACAGTTGGCCCTCCATATTTGGGAGCTCCTCGTGTGTGGATTCTATCAAACTTGGATAGAAAACATTGGGAAAGAATTCCAGAAAGTTACAGAAAGCAAAACTGAACTTGCTGCACACAGCAACTATTTACACAGCATTTACATTATATTAGGTATTATAAATATTCAAGAGATGATTTAAAGCATATAGGAGTACGTGTGTTAGGTTCTACGTTAGATAAGGGACTTGAGCATCTGTGGATTTATACATCTTAGGAGGATCTTGCAACCAACCCCCCTCAGATACCAAGGGATGACTATAGTTTGAGGCAGAGGCAGAAACAAGGGGCGATTCAGTAAGTCCTTTATGGCTCTAAAAGAGCCAAGAATAACCGACTGAACCAAGTCATAAAAGGAGAGAAAGGATTCCCTTAGGGAGACAAAAAGAGCAGAGGGAGTGGTGGACCAAGTTATTCATGCTGGAAGGATAGGAAAGGGAAATAAATGGGCTTTATTGTACCTGTGACTTAGAGATAAAGTCATATACCTAGAATGAGAAGATGAGTAGGATAAAGCGTTGCAGAAGGTTTGAAAATAATTGGGACCATCCCAGTGAAGAAGGGGAGAGGGTGGGATGATTTCAGAGAATGGCACTGAAACATGTATACTATCATGTAAGAAACGAAGCGCTAGTTTATGTTTCTGAGATGGAGCCATAGAACAGGTAAGAAGAGAACTAAGAAAAGGTAACTGTAGAAATCAAGAAAAAATGACCAGTTGCATACCTGCTACAAAGTCAAGGAAGGTAAGGCCTGGAAACAGGTTCTGGACTTGTCAGGAATAAAGTTATCAGCAATTCTAACTAGCATATTTTCTGAGGGGTTATGGTGATAGAAGTCAATCTGCAAAAAGAGATCAGAAAGTCAAAGAGAGAAAATAGAGACAAGTCTTATACACATTTTGGTGTCAAAGGGAAGAAGATAAAGCAGAACAGTTGGCCCTCCATATCTGGGAGCTCCTCGTGTGTGGATTCTATCAAACTTGGATAGAAAACATTGGGAAAGAATTCCAGAAAGTTACAGAAAGCAAAACTGAACTTGCTGCACACAGCAACTATTTACACAGCATTTACATTATATTAGGTATTATAAATATTCAAGAGATGATTTAAAGCATATAGGAGTACGTGTGTTAGGTTCTACGTTAGATAAGGGACTTGAGCATCTGTGGATTTATACATCTTAGGAGGATCTTGCAACCAACCCCCCTCAGATACCAAGGGATGACTATAGTTTGAGGCAGAGGCAGAAACAAGGGGCGATTCAGTAAGTCCTTTATGGCTCTAAAAGAGCCAAGAATAACCGACTGAACCAAGTCATAAAAGGAGAGAAAGGATTCCCTTAGGGAGACAAAAAGAGCAGAGGGAGTGGTGGACCAAGTTATTCATGCTGGAAGGATAGGAAAGGGAAATAAATGGGCTTTATTGTACCTGTGACTTAGAGATAAAGTCATATACCTAGAATGAGAAGATGAGTAGGATAAAGCGTTGCAGAAGGTTTGAAAATAATTGGGACCATCCCAGTGAAGAAGGGGAGAGGGTGGGATGATTTCAGAGAATGGCACTGAAACATGTATACTATCATGTAAGAAACGAAGCGCTAGTTTATGTTTGATACAGGATACAGGGTGCTTGGGGCTGGTGCGTGGGGATGATCCAGAGAGATGAAATGGGGTGAGAGGTGAGAGGGGGTTTCAGGACTGGGAGCTCATGTACACCTGTTGCTGATTCATGTCAATGTATCGCAAAACCAATACAGTATTGTAAAGTAGAATAAAGTAAAAATAAAATTAAAAAAATAATAATAAAATAAAATTTCCTCTAACTCAAAAAAAAGAAAGAAAGAAAGGAAAGACTATCTAGAAGCACTGAGTGCTCAGAGGGAGGGTGGACTCACCATAAATTCCTTAGTTTTCCAAACACGACTCAGGTCAGCAAGTTTCCTGCCCACCATGGCTCTTAAAATCAACCCCTCTTTCTAGTAAAATGACACTGAAGATGGGAAACCAGACTAGCCAGATTTGAGCTGGGAGAGGTTGTACTCTCCAAAATAAACTACACTCAAGATAGAGCAAGGGTTTCAAAACCAAACTGTGAGACAAAATCAAAGCTTCTTTGTGTCTTTACCATCTCCGCCCTCAGTTACTTTTTCTTCTGCCAGAGAATACTTCACTTTCCTTTCCTTTCCTTCCCCCCCACCTGTTTTTCTCAGACTCGACCCACATTGTGCCATCTACTGAATTCAGAACTGAAAAATGCACATGTGTCATTTTTAGTCCAAGCATCACATGATTGGATAATATTTCATTTTTATTTCACATTGTCTCAGGTCAATGTGCCAGGTTCTCAAGGCTGTCACAAGTCTCAGAGATCACTCCCGAAAACTGCAAAACAAAGAATCCTGTGACAGAAATGCTGACAACGTGGAACGACTTTGTGATTTGCTGAGTCACTAGTCAGAACTTGCAATTTTGAATACTTTCTTTCGGAATTAAAATTCCGTATCTTAACATGCCCATCTCTCTGTATATATGGATTAAAAATCATTTTAAATTGACTTGCATTTGTAAATGAAACAGTAAATAACGTTTTTAAGTACCTCTCTCCCACCATACACACTCAACTTTTAAAATGTTCAACTTCTCATTAATTCAGTCTTTTCTTTTACTGAAAATTTGGTGTAGTTTAGAAGTGACCTAGTTGTAAACTTTCATTTTGCACATCTTTCAAGAAGCAAGAAGAGTTAGCACAATTTCAAAACTTCTGTTTACTGGAATGACAAATTGTGTTGAAGTTTAGAATGAATATATGCCAATGGAA
Source organism: Madoqua kirkii (assembly GCA_006408675.1). NCBI lineage: Eukaryota > Metazoa > Chordata > Mammalia > Artiodactyla > Bovidae > Madoqua > Madoqua kirkii. The sequence continues at coordinate 122,913 of SJYC01087491.1, forward strand.
ACATTTCTGTGGTGAGATGAATCAGTGCCACGTTATCTAACTATGGATTTGCTGACCATTCTTCTATATTCCTTAAAAACAACCCCTACTAGAATGCATGTTAACCTGGATCCAGGTCCTGTCTCTATTTGAAAGTACAGTTGACCCTTGAACAACAAGAATTTGAATTGTAAGTGTTCACTTATATGTGGATATTTTTCAACAGCAAATTCTACTGTAATACCATAGTAAATACTGCATAATTCATGGTAGGTAGTATCTGCAGATATCCAACCATTGATATGGAGAAACCACTTATATAAAGGGCCAAGTTATACTTGGGTTTTCAACTGTGCAGAGTTGAAAATATGGGGGCACTTGGTGCTTCCAACCTCAAGTTGTACAAAGGTCAAATGTAATAAAATTGCATTCCTATTTAAATGTTTTATTGGTCTAAGTATTATTATTTAATAATAATTCTAATCAGCCTTGATCATAATTACTTAGTGTATTAATATAACCTTATGCTTATCTTACTTCTACGTTTAAAGTATATATTGTTCTTATTCCTATGAAATTCCTGAAAACAAAAACATTTATTTCACAGGTGTCAGTCTAAAATGTCAGATCAGAGGTAGTATTTCAAAAGGAATAGTTCTCAAAAGCCTTGACAGTTCCTGCCACATAGCTGAGACTTACCATCAGGCAGCATTTTTAAAGCCTAGTATGAGATATTTTCTCTACTTAAAAGTAGGAAACAACATCTTCTTTATAAAAAAAAAAAAACTTTACTATTTACATTGTGCATTAATTTTGACTGGTTATGTGTTATTTGTTGATATACATAATTGTTTAAGATTTTTACTATAGGTTGATCTTATTTAAAACAATCTTTCTCTTCCATCTATTTCAGAGTAATTGGCTAGCACTGACCTCTCCAAATTTGTAATTTTGGAATCTGCATTAATTCTGTTTATCTCTGATAAAATGGTCCAATGTTTGAGTTCTCTCAGTGCTACAGACTTATTTGTGCTGCGAATGTATATAGCTATTAGGGCACTGTGCTGGGTGTGATAATCTCGAAAGGCACCCTGCGCTGGAGGAACCGACATCTGAAGGGTTCAGTCAGGGTCAAGAATCTGCAGGAAGTAAGATGACTTTACAAGAAGAGTACACAGGACGCAGAGCTGCGGGGAGCAGCAGCCACAGCTTAGGGTGAAGTCAGTGTACAGGACTGTTTTATGGGGAGGTGGTGCCGAGCTGGGTCTTAAAAGAAAAGGTCCTGAAGATCCCTCCCATGTATGACAGAGGCCAGCCAGGGCAGGCAAAAGCCTGGGGATTCAATCCCCTGAGAGCTGTGGTGATGTCTGAGAGGACATGTATGGCTAGACTTTCAAGAGCACAGGAAAAGGGGAGGGGCTCATTCTCCCCATCTTCATAGTGATCAGAAGATTGGACTTCAGTCCTAAATTCAAATTACTTTAACACTGAAAAATATTTGTGATCTTTTGTTCCTTTGCTCTTGAATGTAAGATGTTGTAGAAATGCTCTCTAAACAGGTCGTTCGCTTTGGGAAAGGAAAGGTTCAAAGAGCAAAATTCTAAGCTACGGAGCCCTTCTCAGAAGGAATGTTCTATACATATACTAGAGGAAGCCAAGGCCCAGTGAGCTTGTGGGTTGAGAGAGAAGAGATGGAGTTCAGGACTCTGCATGCTTCCTTGTGCGGCTCCAGACTGGAGAGACTGTGGCTCGTTGTCCCAGAAATGTTTTCTAGTCATGAAGGAAAGTCATGTGAGAGACTGTCTCCTTCCTGATTGTTTCGCTTTTAACTCAACAGAACAGCTAGAAAGCAGATTTCCCAGACACTTCAGAAGGAGATAAACAGCCTGAAGAAAATCTGACATCTGCAAATCAGCATAGACTAGCTCTTAAATATTTCACATGAGTAAGATATTAAAAGAGCAGCCAAGCGGGACATGGCAGATGGGAGACTGGGTGGAAAACTGAAGCCTGGGCTGAAGATAGACCTAATAAAAACCATTCTTTTCAAAGAATGCCAAGAACGCAGATTGGAAGATGGGCCTTGTCAACACTTTAAGTCTCTGATTCTTCTCAAGAAAAGATGTGATGAATAATTAAGAGTGAATTATAATGAGCACATCCTTGAAAGCATTTTAAGCTGTATTTGTTCCACACAGAGAAGTCATGGACGGTAATTCTTCAGTCACTTCAAACCCATCACCGACTTCTCTGGTGACAAGTGACTGGTACTGGTAACATCTTTTGACATCAAGAGCCAAGAAAAGCCTCTCGAGATCATTTGCCTTGCTTTAAGTTGACGCCTGATGTCACTCTTAGTATTTTCAACTCTTTGAGAAACTGTTCAAGCTAAAAAACATGATAGCCTTGATTACTTCCTTTCTCTCATTACATTTCTTCAATTGCTAACTCAACGTTGGTAAATGGATTTCTTGCTAGGCTAATAAATGAGCTGCTGAGAAATAAATTATAATGAGTATGTTAGTGGTTACCTATAATGAAAAGTACTTAAAAGCAGTTCTTTTATGCCTCTTAAATGTTTGGATGTGATACTAATTTACGTTATAAAGAAAATGACTGACTCAGCAAATGCACGCATTAGTCTAGCCAATTACCACAAACCTCAAGGAGTAGAGGTCAAAGCAATGCCTGTCCTGACGCATGTCTGCTCACATGCATCATTTGAAGCCAGATTGCAGCTTCTGAAGCTAGATTTAAAAGCAAAAACCCATTACCTTTCATATGAAGCTCCATCGTTATTAATTAAAGATTATGCATTCTGACACATTAAATACATATATGCAAGGCCTCATTTTAAGACAAAAATAAAACTTTATAAATAGACTGCAAAGCATGACCAACCTCCCTAGCCAATTGGCTGGGTTGCTCCCTGTTGTGAAAACATCCCAGGAGAGGAGTCTGTCATCTGTTAGGAGGCGTCCAAGGATCTGAGTGCTTGGGAGGCAGAGTTCTTCTCTGGCTCTGGGAATCCTAGCGCTGGCTGGGGCCAGATCAGGAATGACTGTGAAGCCCTTAGGTTAGTTGAAGCAGTAACCTCAAAAGATATAGTAATCTCAAAAAAGATGCACACAAAAAATCTCTCTTAGGTATTTCATATTAAAAGTTTTAGGTGGAGTCCTACAGACAGCAGATTCAAAACATAGGTGAGGCTCTAACAAAGCTTGGTGATAAGGCAGATCAGTATACCTTGCTGATGATTTAAAAACCTAATCTAGAGCATTGCCTCAAAATTAAGAATCAAAACATTAATACAAACCTAAACTTTAAAAATTATTGTTGAACTCTGCTTCCTAAGAAAGATCTTTCAGAGGGACTTCCCTGGCAGTCCAGTGGCTACGACTCTGTGCTCCCAAAGCAGGGGCCCAGGTTCAATTCCTGGTCAGGGAACTAGATCCCACGTACCACAACTAAAGTTCATACATGCCACGACGAGAGGGAGACCCCACGTGCCTCAACCAAGACCCAGTGCAGCAAAATAAACAAATTAAAAAAAAAAAAACCCAAAACAAAGATCGGTCAGAATCCTTTGAATCTCTTAATTCTTAAGGGCAGTATTTAATTTGTCTAATGTAAGCGTGGTCACCATTTTATGGGTGGCAAACATAAAATCAGAGATAAGGAATTTTCCTTACATCACACAGTGGATAAATGAGTTTGTAATAGAATTCAAGCATTTTCCACCAGTAGCTAGAAATGACAACAATGATATAGCCAATTTTTTATTATCGGGGTTTTTCATTCTTCACATGACTTTTTGTGTTTATTTGATTCTATAACCTATAACATAGGTACTACTGACATTTTCATTCCATATGTGAAAAACCAAAGCACAGAGAAGCTACCTGACTGCTCCAGCATCACACATTGGCCAGCAAATATGCAGGCAGGAGAGATATTTACAGTCCCTGCTCTTAACCACTGTACAAAAGTGGTTTTATTTCTCTACCCACTTCTACCTCTTTCTCAACCTACTTCTCTACAAAAATTTGTGGGTTATTTGTCTATCAGATATCATGAAGGAACTCATCATAGAGTGAGTCCTCCCTCTAGACCCAAAGGCAAAACAAAATCACAAGGGTGACTTTTGGTCTAGCAATCTGTGACCCAGAATCTGCCAAGAAGAGGCACCCCCTTACAATTCCTGCACAGCCTCTGTGGTTGAGGGCCTTGACCCAGAGACTCCCTAATTCCACCAGCATTCACATTAGTTGTAATCAAGCATTCTTTCCATGTACAGCATTGTTTGTTTTGTAGAAATTTAAAAAGCACAGTTTGACTACTCATCTGTTGCTTAAATCTCCTCTATTATACTCTGGCAAGAGGTCTGGAAATTTGAAACCTCCCATGTTAGCACATTCCATCTTGGACAGCTTTAACTGAGAAATGTCTTTTCTCATATTGAAAAAAAAATCTGCCTGTGACTTTTTTGTTTTTTTCCAATTATAAGTATTAAGTCTGTTTATTTGCTTTTATTTTGAGAATTTAATGAGCTATATAGACCCACCCTCGAAAAAAAAATGTAGACTACAGCCATACACAAAAAGGCTGACAAGCAGCCCTCTGGAGGCATATAATGGTCTGTGAACCTCAAGGTTAGAAACCCTCTTCAATAACAGCCCTTCAAATGCTGTAACTGAGAGCACTTTTACCGTCCGTACTGTGAACCATGTCCAAGAAAGCACTTGTGTTCTTCTCTCGCCACTGAATTACATCAGCTTAGATTGTGGTCATTCATTTAACCCATGGAGACCTTCCTGAACCCTGGCTCTGTAATCTGATCTATTCACTATGCCTTTTTCAAGTCAGCTCTAAGTCTTGATCACCACAGCCCTGGCAAAGACCTTAGACAGGAAATAGCTTGAGATAAAACTCCAACAACAGGATAATCACTCTGTGAGGTGGGAAGTGCCCCCTACATTTTTCTGCAAAGATTATATACTGGGACTTGAGTCTGTGAATACACAGGGAAGTATGCATGTTTCAACAAACAGAATATAATCATATGCCATTGACTTTATCCCTCAAGAAACCTGCTTTTGTTTCATTTCTTCAGTGTTGGGTTAGTTTAGGACTTAGACTAACCAACTCAGAGGATATGAAAACACATGAGAATCATATGATTGAGGGTCTAGGTACCAATTGCAAAACTTCCTTTTACATCTTAGAATGTGGCCTCAGGAAACTCAAGTATTTTCCCAGGTCTAAAGTCCCTCCAACTACAGTTTTCCTAAATAAAACAGAGTAGCTGCCTAGGGGCTATCTCTTTGGTGTGAAGAATTCTCACACTAGCAAGTTTACAAATGCCAAAAAGCAAGTTTACAAATGTCATGTTGTGTATTAGGGTTTGTTTTTTTTTTTAATGGTTTAATTTACTTGTTTTTAAATGGGTTTTTTTCATGCTTCAAAGATACCTCGAAGTGTTCTAGCATTTTGAGGACAAGTTGACATTGACGCTGTCCAAGTACTTGGTAGATTTTAGAAATTAAATCATATCAATTCTAGTGTTTGTCATTTCAAAACTAAGAGCTTTATATAGCCAGCATTGTGGAAGAAGATTGGAAGAGAATTGAGTCAGAGGATTCCACTCTGTCTTTAACTACACAAGTGATAACAAGAAATTTTTCTGTCCTTTCTGGGCCTCTTATTTCTCATGCATAAAAGTCACTTCTCCTCCAGTTTTCAAAAATCACTTTATTCTAATTTTGTTAAATGATATGGGATGTGCTGAAGCACCAGAACCGAGACAAACAGCAGTATCTGGATTCCTTTCTGTGTCTTAAACATTAAGGCTGAAAGTATGATTTTAACACACAAGAGCTGTCACAAAATATCCTTTCACTCTAGTGGTGATGCATGGTAGGTCACAGGACACAATGCCTCTATTCCAAAGTTTCCTAAACTTTGGAAACAGGGAATTGAAAACAAAAAAAAAAAAAACAAAAAAAAAAACCCAAAAAACTTGTGAGGCCTAGATCTCACCCCAAAACGTTCCAGAAAGCATGAGATTACCTTGACCAGTAGAATTATAAAAACCTAGAGAACTTAGAAAAACTTAAAAAACATAATAACTTCAGTTTAGAACCACTGCTCCATTCCAGGTTTCAATTTTGAATATATGTAAGAATCAACTGATAATTTTTCAAAGCCTGCCAGTGCCTAGGTCCACCCCCAGATTCTGATTCAATTGGCCCTTGGGACGGGGGCATTGATGCGTTTTAAAACTCTGCAGGTTGTTGTGATGTGCAAACAGGGGTGGGAACTACTCCTCTAATCTCTACTTCACATGATCCTTCTAGTTGATCATCCTGACATCAGTCGCACACCGGCCACTCATCAAATGAAAAATCTTTGGACCTAATTACAAGGTACAGCTCCGCCTCCACTATATCAACCTGGTGTCATAACTTCCTGCATTTTCTCTAGGACCATAACTTCTTATCTTGTCAATTAACCAGTGCTCCCGGTGTTCTGTGACCTGAATTTCCCAGCTATGCACTCTCAAGTGCTTCTTTCAGATTGTAGTCCCACTTGTATCAACTTTTGTTTGCCTTGTACATCAATTCTCCCTAGTACTTTGAATGCCCTTGCCTATTTTTCCAAATGTCCTCTGTATCTTGGATTATTCTGATCGAATTTCTCTTATGATCCCAACCTAACTACTATTAAATGGGAGTCAAAAGGATATATCCAACTGAGAAAAAAAAATCTGCCTAATTTCACCAATGGCTGAGCAAATCATAGGCATATATATCAAGGAAATTGGAAACACACACACACACAAACACATACACACACACAATTTCTAAAGCTATAACTCTTTTCTCCATTCTACATTGGCTTCAGTTCTGGCCAAGTACTTAAGAAACACAAGAATCAGTCTTGGAAAACTACAAAGATGAGAACTATACATTTTCAAGAGAATTAAGGAGATACCAATAGAAGGTGAAAGCAAAGATTAGAACCTCAGTTTAGAAAAATAAAAGCTGATGAGAGTTGGACTGTGAAGAAGGCTGAGCACTGAAGAATTAATGCTTTTGAACTGTGGTGTCGGAAAAGACTCTTGAGAGTCCCTTGGACTGCAAAGAGATCCAACCAGTCCATTCTGAAGGAGATCAGCCCTGGGATTTCTTTGGAAGGAATGATGCTAAAGCTGAAACTCCAGTACTTTGGCCGCCTCATGTGAAGAGTTGACTCATTGGAAAAGACTTTGATGCTGGGAGTGATTGAGGGCAGGAGGAGAAGGGGACGACAGAGGATGAGATGGCTGGATGGCATTACGGACTCGATGGACGTGCATCTGAGTGAACTCCGGGAGTTGGTGATGGACAGGGAGGCCTGGCATGCTGTGATTCCTGGAGTCACAAAGAGTCAGACACAACTGAGCGACTGAACTGAACTGAACTGAACTGATGGAAAATCATTTTTTAGAGTGACTAAAGATGCTTGAGAGTCCCTTGAACTGCAAGGAGATCCAACCAGTCCATCCTAAAGTAGATCAGTCCTGGGTGTTCATTGGAAGGACTGATACTAAAGCTGAAACTCCAGTACTTTGGCCACCTCATGCGAAGAGTTGACTCATTGGAAAAGACTCTGATGCTGGGAGGGATTGGGGGCAGGAAGAGAAGGGGTGGGCAGGAGGAGAAGGGGACGACAGAGGATGAGATGGCTGGATGGCATTACGGACTCGATGGACGTGCATCTGAGTGAACTCCGGGAGTTGGTGATGGACAGGGAGGCCTGGCATGCTGTGATTCCTGGAGTCACAAAGAGTCAGACACAACTGAGCGACTGAACTGAACTGAACTGAACTGATGGAAAATCATTTTTTAGAGTGACTAAAGATGCTTGAGAGTCCCTTGAACTGCAAGGAGATCCAACCAGTCCATCCTAAAGTAGATCAGTCCTGGGTGTTCATTGGAAGGACTGATACTAAAGCTGAAACTCCAGTACTTTGGCCACCTCATGCGAAGAGTTGACTCATTGGAAAAGACTCTGATGCTGGGAGGGATTGGGGGCAGGAAGAGAAGGGGACGACAGACGATGAGATGGCTGGATGGCATCACTGACTCGATGGATGTGAGTTTGAGTGAACTCCGGGAGATGGTGATGGACAGGGAGGCCTGGTGTGCTTCGATTCGTGGGGTTGCAAAGAGTCAGACACGACTGAGTGACTAAACTGAACTGAACTGAAAACAATATTATTTTCACAAATATGGAACACAGAATCTGAAAGAACAATGCTCTAGGAAAAAATGAAAGACTGCATAGTAATTATAAAATAAACTTATAAGGAGTTTGTACAGGGTAAAAATAAATATGTTCTCTGAAGTCTTAGATAAATTTGGTAAATAATTGAGATTGTTCAGAAAAAAAGCACTTAGCATTTGGGGAGTAATTTACAAGCTTTTAAAGTGCTTTCATTACATGTTCTTACTTGAGTCTTGTTAAAAAATCAGAAATTAGAGCTGCTCTGAGTTTATTTTGAACAGTTTGAGGCAGTATTGTAAAGGGATCCAACATCTGCTTTGATGAAAATTTCTTTGAGATGCTGTCTGAGAGTGGGCTGGCTAGATCTTTGCTCTAGTGGCATTTATATCCATTATGACCAGAGGTGGATTTTCCATGAATCTAGTGAAGTTTTCAACTTTAATTGCTTCTCTTGCAAGGGTTTTTTCCAAGCCTTAAGAGAAAACCTGGCAGCAGGTTCTCACGGTTGTGTGTTTTGTCACATAGCAAAAGTAAGTTATCCTTTGCTGTGACTTTTTTCTTCATTCTACTTATTTTTGTACACACTCTATAGTGGGCATTTTATATTCTTTTTCTTGAATGTGAACTATGGTGCCTCTCCTGCTTATGAGTGATTATTACTGACATGGCGACCTGCTACCCATTGCAAGGCCCTTAGCAACCTCTTTATCTTCCACTTTTCTTTCTCCATCAACACTCAGCCTTGAGCTTAGTGTTCCCCACCGTCTCCTCAGCCACGTTCCTCACTTCTGATGACCATCTCCTCACAGGATGTGTCTTCCCCAAGAAGACTCAGAGTATCAGGGCAAGCTTTCCAGTTAATCCCTTTCTCTTCCCTGGACGGGTTCTCCTCCTCTCCCTCACCTTTGGAGTTTCTCAGCCTGAGAGAACTGTTTCCACTCGAACTCTGTCCATGGGGTCCTCCCAGCTGCGCCCTTTCGTTTCAGGAGCTGAAAGGGCTGCTCCTCAGAACCTTTCCTGCTCAGCCCTTTCAGCAGTGATGGTCTCCTCCAGTGGTTTCTCCTTTCTAAATTTTCGTTCCTTAACCACCAGGGAAAAATACACTAGACAGTGAAAATGCTTTTTATCTAGAAGTTGTTTTGGCTCAAGTGCCACAGAAGGGCAAGAGAGCAAAAGATTTGTGGCAGCTGCTCCTGGGCCAACCTTGGGAGCTGTGCTTCCCCCCCACCCCCACCCCC